>JAVTVY010008132.1:0-45905 GCA_036873755.1 Hanleya hanleyi | reverse complement strand
CTTCAAATGGCAAATTAATTTAAAGGTCAACCCAAACGCTCTGAGGTCAAAAATATAAAAAAATAGTCCTTTCGATTCTGAAAATAATGATATTTTTTTCATAATTTTGTGCAGTCTGGTTGGCGAGATATTGCCGTTTGAAAGGTGAAAATCGCTCTCCTGTGAATTCCAGCTGTGACGTCACGGAGGGAAGCCGTCTTGTATTCTCTATGTTAAAGCCGTATACCACAGTCGTATGTAGCTGCTGATTTCTGGAGATTTTCGGAGTATCGGGGCATCATTTTTTAAATATGCCGCGACGTTGTGTAGTGGGAGGTTGCAGTTTTACTACAGATGACGGTGTTAGTATTCATTTGTGGCCCAAAGACGAGAAAATCGCTGCAAATTGGACGAAATTTGTACGCAACACGAGAGTGGGGAAAGAGGGCCCGAGCCAGTACTCGTATAATTTGCTCGGCACATTTTGACAGAAAGACATCATTCGAGGACATCTACAGCGTAGCAGTTGAATTCGGGTACAAACCAAAACTAAAGAGAACAGC
The DNA here is from genome assembly GCA_036873755.1 of Hanleya hanleyi. NCBI lineage: Eukaryota > Metazoa > Mollusca > Polyplacophora > Lepidopleurida > Hanleyidae > Hanleya > Hanleya hanleyi. The sequence continues at coordinate 45,363 of JAVTVY010008132.1, read as the reverse complement.
TATTCCAACTATCAAACGTAAGAACAATCAGAATGTGACGGCAAAGAAATCGGACAAGGAGAATCTATCACGGACATCGGCTGAACGAACCTAGCCTGCAAGCGAGGCCTTGGGCAGGGGGACGGCTGTACATGCCCTGCTCGCTCTCGCGTGGCATTTGTTGCTTGAGCACCTACAGGTTAGACTGGATGAGTCTCTATTTCATATATACACGTTTAACCATTTGTTCCAATGTGTCTTAATGTCTGTATTTGTATGTTCAATTTTATTCATTCTATGTATGCGTTTTTAGCCAAATGTTGGCACAAACTTCACGCAAATAAAGTATCTAAATTATATACTATTTAATAATAATAATAAAATGATCTTTCATAAATATATATATACGTTTGATAAGTAAATAAATAAAAAACACCAATTGGAGTGAATGGCTGTAGATACAGAAGTGATAATTATACTTTCATAATCCCTTGACATTTGAGATTGTGGGAATATCATTCGATTTCAATTTAATTGAGGTAATTTGTCGAAAATTGAGCAAATGTGAATGCCGATCCACTCACCACGGCTTACTTTTCGCCATGAATGTCCAAAGTTTTTTTATCAAACTATATAATTCTGAAATTGGTATTTCATGGGGATTATGGAAAACAAACAAAATTCAAGTCGGACGTATATCAGTAGAGTTATCAACAGTTTACTGTCCATACTGCCGAATCCCGGAGTTTATCCCTTCGAAAAGGCTGCCTCGGTCAGTAACAACAATAACAACACAGATGTGCTCGTTCGTTACATCACAGAATCGCTCTACATTCAATACAGTTTGAAATATATGGACATTTGGTCTTATAGATGACGATAATAAGGTTTCCAGTCAAGTTGCATACCAATCTGTATTCAACAAACGACCTCTCCGAATCCTGTCGTCGTCGAGTTCCACGTTGTCAGAGTGGTTGTCACTGTCAGAATCGGAGCCGTACGGCTCAAATTGATAGGGCTGAATTCCGCCGTTGGTCTGCAAACAACTGTTAATTTGCCCGTCATCATCCTCCTCTATGTCTATTTCATCTTCTTGGCGAAAAATATTTCCATCTAAGCAGCTGATATCGCTCGAATCGACATCTGAACCGGAGCTCTGACTGCACTCGCTTTCCATGTTATCCGCTGTTTTTTCTCAGGCAACTTCCCTGCGTGACGTCATCAACCCAGCTGTGAAAGTGTGGAAAAGCCCACTTTGCTCCCATATTACGTGTGTTTCTGATCAGATTAGAATTTTTTCAATATTTTTTTCATACAAAGTGAAGTATGAACTATGATTTTTAAGGATTTTTAGACCAAAAAAAAATCCGTTTGGGTTGACCTTTAAGGACATGGAATAATAAATAAATTAATGCTTCTTGAAGCATTGGTTAAGAAGGAATCAGAAGTTATTGAGCAAAAATGATCTTTTTTGCCTCCATAATAGAGAGCGGGATCGCCCTAACCTGTTAATTACGCATTGAACACAAGCTACTGTGAAGGTATTGATACAGTAAAACCCATAATAATTCAATCACCCATAATTTTCCTGACATAATTCAATCAGTCATTCTGATAAACGGATATGTGACGACAATACAGGAATAACTTTCTTGTATGTGATGGTAATCAAGCTGATTTTTTTTTCAATCCAAAACCTGCCAAATCAGATTTTTCTAGAAGTTTACACACTGAAATATCAGCCTCGAAAAATTGCAATGCTCCATTGTATAAAAATGGGGATATGATTTATCAAAATGTGCTCCTCGGCCTGATTTGGTATTTTTGAGGCATTTACGGTGAAGATTTTCTCTTATAGCAAAAATATGACACCTCAAACCAAAATAATTTTGTCACATAATATATTAGGAAGATTGATTATTGGAAAGAACCACGAATGGTTTTGGTTTGAGGTGTCATATTTTTGCTACTGGAGATAACCCTTCATGAAAATGCCCCAAAATACCAAAATAAGCCTGGTAGCACATTTTGATGTATGGCAGGTTTTGGAGAGGAAAAAAAAATTGGCTTTATTACCATCACACACAAATGAGTTTCTCGTATGTGAACGTCACATATCCTTTGATCCTAAAATCATCAAAATAATAAGAAATAAGAAATAATGGATTATCCCCCTTGATTGTGAACCATTTTGTCAACTTCCTGTTCTTATAAATTTGATCACCCCCAGATTTTATGGTGTGAAATTTCACTTCCTGTGATTGAATTATTAGAGGATTTACCTTATATATGAACTTTGACATCACAAGTTTTCTTTGGGAATGCAGTGAAACCCGTGTATACTGACCATGCCTGGCCCTCGGTGGCCAAGTGGTCTAAGGCGCTTTGCTGGTGACCGCTGTCATCACACTGCTGAATTGGCACTTTTTCAGCTACTCTGGCTTCCTCCACAAACCAAACTGGCTTTCACCATATGAATAAAATAACCTTGAGTGTGACATTCAACCAAATTCCCCCAAAAAAAAAGCCTGGGACCAGATATTGTTAATTAGTCTCGATTTTGAGAGGGTTCTGTCTTATCAGGGTTCAAAAAAATTTAAATTTAAGTATACTATTGGGACAATGGATAATGTCGGTATTTAGAGGTTGGTCAGTTTACCCAGGTGTCGGTATTCACTGGTTTCACTGCATGTATCATGTAACGGTAAACTTTCACTGAGTGTGACTGAAGTTTAGCTATTTTTAGCTGCGTACATTTTTGACACATGTTCAGAAATGTCACTCTCGCCAAACATTTTGCAGATCGTGTCCCTTTTTTGTTTGACCGCTTTCGATTCTCCAAAAACATATAGGCACGGTGAAAGCGCATGACGGTCCTGCCATAGACTCGCTAATTCGAACACTCAGTCAATTCTCATCTCGATTTTCCTAGCATCAGGCTCACATTTAATGTAAAGTCTTTTCTGGGCTGTACTGTATGTTGGCAAGTTGATTTTAAATCTCATGTGCTCTTGTTCACATATCACTGATCCATTTATATTTCAATAAAATTTAATCTTTCATATCTTCTAAACATTCTCATGCAGATATCAATGAGTGTCTGTTCCCGGATGTCTTCCCGTGTCCTCGGCGTCACAAGTGTAGAGATTTTGTTGGTGGATTTGACTGCCTGAATTGTATCCATGGCTACCAAGGGAGATTGTGCGACCAACCAATCAACGAGTGCCTACCATCTCCCTGTCAAAATAATGGCACGTGTGCAGATGGGCCGGATGTTTATGACTTCAGGTGCACCTGTGTATTAGGATATACCGGTAAATAAAATCATTGTTTGAGTGTACTTCAGGTCTATAGCTCTATTCAGAAAGTGTCTCCCCTTTAATCACCGCCACTCTTTAAGATCAGAGGCATGGAAATATGATATTGGTAAGTAATGACCTCGGTTTCACTTTTACCAAAGGTCCCTGCAATTTTTTCCAATTATAGATTCATTGAGAATCCAGACTATTAGTTTGAAAATCTATTTTATTTCGGGGAATATCTGTTTACAGTTTGTATACATATAATCAAAAGTTCTTCTATACATTCTAAATTTAATAATTTCCAGATTAATTGAATAGTTAATTACCTAAACTAATTGTGAGGGCCTTTGGTACTTTACCAGAAGTTCCCTGCACCTCTGTACCCCTAGTGGTACAAGGGAGATAAATCCTTTTCTGAATAAGGCCATACAATGAATATTGAAAATCTCTAATGCAACATGTAACAATATATAATCCAATTCAGTTGCCTGAAGATTTTGAGGTTATATGATGGATAAATTAAAGGATAATAAGCAAAAACGACCTTTTTTACCTCCTTTTTAGAGAGGTAGTTCTCCCTAACCTATTTATGCATCAGAAAATAAAATAGTCCGTTTTCGTTTCTAATACTTAGGAAGCAGCTGTGAGCAGATGATCGAGTACTGTAACTCGGAACCCTGCCTCAACAACGGTACATGCAGGCCAGAGCTGGGTGGGTATCGCTGTGACTGTCCCCGCCCAAACATGGGAGACCGTTGCGAGGATGTCGACGGAGTTTGCAAGGATTCGCCGTGTCAAAACGACGGACTATGTGTGCAGACACAAGATGGTGTCATGTCGTGCATTTGCCTGCCAGAGTATACAGGCGAGACATGTCAGAGTAGGGTCGATTTGTGTGACAGTAACCCATGTTTGAACGGAGGAACTTGTGAGTCGTCAGAAGGTGATTTTAACTGTCATTGTCCCCGACCGTATAAAGGGAAGACGTGCAGCGTCGCCTATGCACCCAGTTGTGAGTTGTCTCCCTGTCAGAACAATGGGACCTGTGTGCCGTCGGTGAACAGTGTGCGGGGGTTCGAGTGCATCTGTCCCGATGACTTCGATGTGGAGTGGGACTATTATTGCGGTATCCGTGGCCCCTGTCAATCCATGCCGTGCCAGAACGCCGGAGTCTGCGTGCATTTCCCGAACAATACATACGAATGCTCATGTCTACCCGGATATACCGGTATATTCTGCGAAAGATTTTCCACCACAACGCCGCAAACAACAGCCACTGATTCCACAGTAACGCCATCTGGTGGAATCACAGAAGAAATCATAACCAGGCCAACAACTCAGGCTACAAGCTCTTGTAAGTGGAGAGGCACTCCCACTGGCCCTATTTTTCCCTATATTTTCTCAAATTTGCCCGATCTTGCCCTATTATTCCTACATTTTCAGAATTATTCATGCTTTTTCACGCAGCTTTGAACTTGTATTTATTGTGATACATATACACGAATAGTTGGTTCCAAAATAACAACACGACCGAGTCGGAAGTGTCCAAACTAAATTGTACTGTGTTTCTTCTTTACTACCTTGTCCCAGTGGTGAGTACAGGTTATTTTTCGATAAAAACACTGATCCTGTTGGTGACTGAAATGCCCTGGTTTTGGATTTTGCCCTACATTCGCTCTGTATTTTGGTCATTATATATCCCTATATTTGCCCTATATTTTGGCCATTATATCCCTATATTTTGGCTGTGGGTCAGTGGGAGCCCTGATACATCTTAGTTTATGTCTTAAAACGACACCCGTTGTTACTTAATGCCACTTTTCCTCCATTTGGAGATCCACTGCAAACAAATTAACTCCCCTTAACGGTCCCCTGGATCGTCCGCTAGGTGGCGTGCTCTTCGCGCATGTCCCATTCTCTTTTTCTTTTGCAGTCTAGCTAGCTAGACCTGTTTTGAAAGAGCTCCGTTGTAAACAAAGTGTTTGGCTTATATAGACGCACCCTAGGTTTTTTTTTGGTATTGTAAGTCAATCATGGCTAACGTAGTCACCCAAACTATTAAGAATAGTAAAAGATGTGAATCTTGTCGTCAATTTTGGCCCGTAAAAGACTCACATACAACTTGTTTTAAATGCAGAGCACAGGTATGTTACAGAGAGACGACCTGTGCTGAGTGCATCGACTGGGACGACGTGACCTGGGCGAGCTATGCTTTAGCTAGGCGTAGCATTCTGCTGAGAGCTGCCGGCCTCGATTCGAAGAAAGGACCTACAGAAAGAGCTCATGCTAATCAGGCCCTATTCGACGATCTTGCATTGAATCAAGACATGGACATTACCAACTTGACGAGTCCGGTCATACAGCCCAGCGGCACAGTTCCTATGGAAACAGCACCTGCTAGAGGCGAGGACTTCGTTCAGCTAGACCAGTCTACAGTTCCTGCGACTGAACCAGCTGACCTGAAAAGTAGCCCTGGCAGAGACACAGATCAAGCCGATTCCTCGGACATCAACTCCTGCTCTTCCAAGTCTCCGCAAGCGACGAAAGACAGCCGTATACCGGGGACACAGAAGGAATCGGCTACGGTAGTCCGGGAATCAAGACCAAGCCACCGGACTCCGGCATCACAGCGGGACCCCGACAAGGAAACAGCTGGCCGGGATCACCGCACGAAGAAAGGCCGTGAGCTGGAGAAGCCGAAAGCCTATAAGGACACCGATGGACGGACCCATACAGAGAGCCGTACCACGGAACCTCATCCTGGGACCAGTACTCGGAGCCGTACCCCGGAGCGGGCTACAGCACGGACATCTGAGAAGTCACGGACCCACAAGGAACGGACTTATACAGATCGCCGGGACTCCGCATCCGACAGGACACGGACTCACGGGGAACGGAAGCAGCGAGAACGGCATGAGTCGATTTCCAGTTCAAGTCACACCCGTTCCACGGAACCGTATACCGGTACTGCGGTAGCCAAGTCTCATAGACGAAGCCGATCCCCACTACCGCATCGAAGTCGGGAGGGATACCAGTCCAGGCGACGGTCCCGTTCACCTTACGGAGAGCGCCGGTACAGGGAGACCTCACCAGAGCGACCGTACCATAGGCAAAGGAGCCGTTCACCGGTTTCCCGTCATCGGCTACAGTATACGGAGTCGGGAGAACGGACTTATACCCGCCGTCACCGCAGCCCGGGTCATCATGAAAAGCCCGAGCATCGGGATAAGAAGAAGACCGGGGATGCAGCCAGGGACCAGAGCCGTCCCGCGGAGCGGAGTGAGCGGACGTCTGTTCCGAGAAGGCCTCCAACAGCAACCATCACCACGGGAGAAGTTCCTTCTACGGAGGCTCCGGAGGTTACTCAACCCCATTCTACTAGCAGTGCTGAGTCTGGCTCGGAGGATGAGGGCCATGCACGACGCTCCACTTCTGCGGCATCCTCATCTCAAGTTTCGACCCCCATCCGTCAGACGGAGGTAGAAAGCAACAGCAAGGAAGAGATTTCCTTCAGAGCCAGGATAGCGGCATTACAAGAGTTGGTTCCTGAAATGCCCAGACCAGCGGTTGGCGAAGACAAGCAGCTTACCGACCAGCTGTCGGATATCACCCGTAAACGGAGGAGACTTACAGCAGCAACTCTCTACGGGAAGAAGGAGCCGTCTAAAGAGGAAGCTTTGCCTACATGTCCTCCATCTCCGGCATCATACGACTTGTGTGTCAGCACGGATCGACAGTTCAAGACCCAGAAGACGCTCTTGAAGCCTGGTCCCTACAGGGCCTACGTCCTTCACGGAGACAACTTGCCGTTCAAAGCCCCGAAGTCGGACTCGGATCTTGACAGACTGTTGAACGTTACAAAGTCGCCAGCAGTAGTACTCCAGCAAAAGCAAGCCTGCGCTATGGAAGACATGATGTTGACACAGCACAGGATTACATCTTACTCCGATTGGTTCCTGGCGGCCATGTCCAAGGTAGTCCAGGATCCAGATAAGAAGCATAAGGATGGATCTTTGACCTTCTCACAGAAGAAAATTGAGTTTCTCACTTCGTTCATCGACTCCACGAACAAGGCTAACTTGGATCTCATGGAGACGGGGTTTTTCTCCTACGCTACACTGGTGCAGGCCCGACGGACGGCTTACCTGAAGCATCCGAAGTCTGAGGTTTTGGGCTCAGTGAAGAATGAGCTAGCGCAACAGCCCATTTCATCCAAGTACCTCTTCAATCAGGCCATCCCCACGGTTATGTCTGCTGTTAACGACGAGAAAACTTCCCGCATGATCGGAGCCCTCGTAGGCCAGGGTAAAGGCAAGGGCAAAGGCAAAGGCCAAGGCAAGTCCACCAGGGGGGGACGTTCTGCGCCGCTACCACGCCAAGACTCAGGCAGTCAGAAGCAGGACAGCCAGCAGAATTTTCGGACCTACGGAAAGGCACAATTTCGTGGCAGAGGAGGAAAGTCTTCCGACCGGGGCAGAGGGAAGCCCGACCGCCGGAACTGACGGTCCACAGCCTCAGTTTTTAACCTATCATCTTCATCCCTTCATCCTCCCAGAGTTTCAAGACTTCAATCATCCGGTCGTCGGCGGACGATTACAGATATTCTGGCGGAACTGGAAGCTCATTTCAAGCGACAAGTGGGTCATCGAGTCCTTAAGAGACGGAGTTTCCCTCACTTTTCGAGAGTACCCCAGGCTCATTTCAAGACCCAAGCCATCACGTCTTCCAGTTCGACCAGAACACGTACAAACACTACTGGAATCGGTTCAGGTATTGTTGGACAAGGACGCCGTCAGAGAGTTACCCGTAGAAGAAGGAAGTCCAGGATTCTACAGCCCGGTCTTCCTCGTCCCCAAGAAGGGCACAGGTCAGCTTCGCATGATCATAGATCTACGGCGACTAAACGACGTTCTGGAGCCACCTCCCCACTTCAAGATGACATCGGTTCCAGCATTACGGTCCCGCCTACAACCGGACGATTGGATGGCCTCCGTCGACCTCCAAGATGCATACCTCCATGTACCCATTCATCCTCGACATCGGCGGTATCTCCGATTCATCATTGCCGGAAGACGGTTCGAATGGCAGGTTCTACCGTTCGGCATCTCCATCGCCCCATGGTGTTTCACAAGAATCACGTCACCAATCATCTCATTTCTTCACCTAAGGGCTATCAACATAGAGGCATACATCGACGACATCCTTGTCTGGGGGTCAAGGAAGCCAGTACTCAAGCTCCAGATACAGTTCACCATTCAGGTCCTGAAGTATCTCGGGTTCATTCCGCATCCAACGAAGTCGGAGCTGGAGCCGGCACAGAGACGTCAATACATCGGAGCAGTTTTCGACACACGGAAGCGGATCATCCTGCCCCCGGAGGAACGCTGGACAAAGATACAGCCTTTCGTCCGAAGATTTTTATCTTCCCAATCGCAACGCTTACGTCATTGGCAAAGCCTACTGGGATTGCTAGCGTCAACTCAAGATCTGACACAGTATGGACGACTCCAGTTACGACCGTTGCAGTTCAACCTACAGCCGTACCTGCGAGCTCCAGCCATCAATCCCGGGGTTCCGGTCCCTCGGCACTTGCATCAGTTTCTGGAATGGTGGCAGTCCAGGGAGAACGTCATGCTCGGGATTCCGCTGCAGTGGCCGCCGCCGGACGAGAATCTATTCTCCGACGCATCACTCACGGGTTGGGGAGCCCACCTGGGACAGCTAAAGATAGCCGGCAGATGGTCTCCACAGCAGAGAACACTACACATCAATGTGCTGGAGATGATGGCAGTGAATATGGCAGTCCAGCATTGGAGCCTTCAACTGGTCGGCAAATCCTTGATGATTGCTTCAGACAACACGACAGTAGTAAGCTACATCAACAAGTTGGGGGGGACGAAGTCCCGGATACTGTTCCAGGAGACGTGGTCTCTCTTCACTTGGGCACAGAATCACCGGTGCCGGGTCCGAGCACGGCATGTTCCCGGCCACCTGAACGTCATTGCAGACAGCCTTTCTCGGCCGGACAAAGTTCTATCGACAGAATGGCATCTCCATACAGAGGCGTTTCGCCAAGTGTCATCGATTTGGGAGCAGCCTCTGGTAGACCTGTTCGCAACAAGGAACAACGCTCAGCTACCGATCTTCGTCAGCCCGATGCTCGACCCACAGGCCTGGGCAGTCGACGCCATGTCAATCAGCTGGGACAACCTGATCGCCTATGCATTCCCACCGATTGCGCTTATTCAGCCAGTGTTGAAGAAGATAACAGAACACAGCTGTATTATCCTGCTCGTAGTGCCATGGTGGCCGCGCCGTCCATGGTTCCCGCAGTTGATCCACCTACTAACCGACGTCCCTCGTCAGCTGCCTCCGTGGTACCGACTACTAGATCAACCAGGAGGTCTTCTACACCACGATCCACAGTGGCTCAACCTTCACGTCTGCAGATTATCAAGCAATCCCTTACAGACCAGGGGTTTTCAGAACAAGTTACGGAGGCGATGGCAGCGGCAAACAGACCATCCACCTCTAGACTTTACCAGGCCAAGTGGACCTACTTCTGTACCTGGTGTGGGACCAAAGACATCGATCCCGACACTGCCTCTGTTCCAGTGATAGCCGAATTCCTGCTGCACCTGCATCGAGACAAGGAATTCAAGATGAGCACTATACAGGGATACCGCTCTGCGTTGTCCAGAGTCATGAAGTTGACGTCAGGAACAGATATCGGACAGGATGTCAACATTACAGCGCTTCTACAGTCCTTCGCCTTACAGTCTCGCCGGACAAGACAGCTATTACCAAAGTGGGACCTTGGAGTGGTACTGAGTGCTTTTCTACGGCCACCGTTTGAACCGTTGCAGTCGGCTACGATCAAGGCACTGTCTTATAAGACAGTCTTCTTAACAGCATTCGCCTTAGCCACCAGAGTCTCCGAACTTCATGCATTGGAACGCAGCTCCCTGGCATGGACCGCAGGTTGGAAAACTATATCATTTCGTCCAATCCCGGAATTCATCGCCAAGAATGAATCAACACGTCAGGGACCATGTGCTCAAAGACTATACCAGATCCCAGCACTCACAGACTTCGTAGGACCACTGGAGAACGACAGACTACTGTGCCCAGTTAGAGCCTTACGGTGCTACTTAAAGAGAACAGACTCTACGAGGGGATCTAGGCGTCTTCTATTTCTGTCATTACATCCAGGAGCTTCTGCGGACATCACGAAGAATACAGTTGCATCCTGGTTGAGGAAGACGATACACTGGACATACCAACTCGCCATCGATGCTCCTCCCTTGCTCTCGAAGGCATCATCTCATGAGATTAGAGCTATTGCTACGTCCTGGCCGCTCTGGAAAAACTTATCACTGGACGAGATCGTTCAAGCCTGCGCATGGACTGTGAACTCTACCTTCGCTGACTATTATCTTAGGGACATGTCTGTTCAAACAGACAGGGTGACTACGTTAGGGCCATTAGCTGCAGCCCAACGTATAGTCCACTGATTTCCACTAAGAAGAAAGGGGGGGGCGCTGCTCAAGCAAGCAAGATCCTGACAATTCGGTGAGTATAGAAGACGAGCCGTGTCAGAGACGAAGGGACTTCAAGGCATCACGATGGCATCTGGTTATCTAGCCGAGTATACGGGCAGATGGTCGGAATTCATTCCCCCACTCACCGCACTACTCGTAATACCTTGAGTTCCCTACGCTTCTATACGACACGGGAATTATCATGATATTACTAGGCAAATTAGAATTATAGAATCAGAACAGGGCGTGCTCCGCTTAAGCCAAAAGCAAGCCACAAGGCCGGCTACCCAACCCCCACTATTGGGAGTCTGGCATTAAGTAACAACGGGTGTCGTTTTTAAGACATAAACATGAAACATTTATAAATAATGTTATTGTTTATTATTAAAACAAACCCGTTGTTACGGTTTGATTTACCCGCCCATCCTCCCCGCTTGGCTCGGCCTTGTCATAAACAGGTCTTGCCGTTGCACAGAAAAAGAGAATGGGACATGCGCGGAGAGCACGCCACCTAGCGGACGATCCAGGGGACCGTTAAGGGGAGTTAATTTGTTTGCAGTGGATCTCCAAATGGAGGAAAAGTGGCATTAAGTAACAACGGGTTTGTTTTAATAATAAACAATAACATTATTTATAAATGTTTCATATTTGTGAATCTGTCAAGCTGTTATGGGGTTTTGTTACCATTCACATTCAAAACAGTTTCTGGAAAAGCCCCCTATATATCAGTCAAACATATGCGGGGGCCCTCGGTGGCCGAGTGGTCTAAGGCGCTTCGCTGGTGACCGCTAGCCTCACACCGCTGAACCGGCACGGGTTCAAGCCCAGCTGGTCCATGTGTGAAAGTTTGTCAGTTACTTGCTGAAGGGTGGTGGTTCTCTCCGGGTACTCCGGCTTCCTCCACCAACCAAATTGACTGTCACCATATGAGTGAAACAAACTTGAGTGTGACATTAAGCCACTCCTCCCTCCCTCCCTCCCTCCGTCCCTCCCTCCCTCCCTCCCTCCCTCCGTCCCTCCCTCAAACATATGCACTCTATATGCTATCTTTGAAAAAAAAGTAACGTGAAGAATACTGAATTTCTTTGCTGATATTTGTACTGCATGTATTACTGATTAAAATTATATAGCCACACAATATGGGCCATTCACCATGTCGATTTCTGGCAATAGAGATACGGAAGTGCCAAAACCACATGTTATCAGATAGGAAAAAAATTCCAATCCAAAGTAGGTAGGCTGAAACTTTTGGGTTCTATATCAAATAGCTGAAATTTAAGCTGTTGCTGACAATTTTTAGGGTTGTACAGGCCTCAATCTGATTAAAACTCAGACTTAATAAACCGCTCCTCTCTCGGACATGTCGCTGATTAATCTGTCCGAGAGAGGAGCGGTTTATTAAGTCTGATTAATCAGCGACATGTCCGAGAGAGGAGCGGTTTATTAAGTCTGAGTTTTAATCAGATTTAAAACTGCAAGTGCCTCCTATATTTCCTACATTTTCGAGTCATTCCTATATTTTCCTCAAAACCTAGCTCCCATATTTCCTATATTTTGGCTTTTTCTCATGAAAACATTCACCAATGCTCTGAAATGAGCCAAATTGGCAGAAGAAAATCAGTTTCGGAAAATGTTTTTGCTTTGCTTCGCTCGGCAGACGTGAACAAATTGAAATCTGGGCCAAGCAGCAGAATGTGTCTCCTCACTCACCACCACTTTGACCGCATTCAGTGGAAATAATTTGATTGAACACCAGAACACTATCAAGTTTGGAATGTAGTAGTTACCTGTCTTATACACTCCTTTATTTCCTATATTTTCCTATATTTTATTAAGAAAATTCCTATATTTCTCCTATATTTTGGCAAATTTCTTTCTATATTTTCTCTTTGAGCCACTTGCAGGCCTGGATATACAAAGCTTGTTGATTCTCAATTGATAGGAATGGTCATGTGTCTATGAATGTCAGTTTTGTGAGATATATCGAGTGACTTCTTGTAAACAGAATGTAGCGAAACCGCTTATCTCTTTTCGTGAGAGAGTATGCGAATCATACTGCTTGAAGAAATTTACTTGTAGTCGAAAAGCTTACCGATATGAAAGTATATGACAACAAAAAAAGAATATGTTGGATACGATATGTTGGATACGATCAGTCACTCAATTATTCTTGAATTTAGTATTGTTCGCACGAAACTGAGGTGTTAACATAATAGACCTCTGAAGAACATCTATTTTCGTACATCTTTTCCCAGAAACTAACGTGACCAATGACATGTGCCTGGTGATTGATTGGAAATCCTGAAATGGCCCACCAAAAGATGGTGACCAGGTTTAGCTTTTCATAATGATATTGTAATTTTATCTTCAAGCCAGGGACTGGTGTGACGGTGTGGAGTGTTTTCACGGAGGCAAGTGCTTCGACTTCACAGCAGGTTTTATCTGTCAGTGCCACGAGGATTACAAGGGGAAATACTGCGCTGAAGAGAGAAGTAAAGGTAAGACATGTCAACGCAGATAAGCTAGAAGGCAGGTTCATCTTCATTTTGAGACCATAAAAAGGTTATTTTTGCTTAAGGATGTCTGATGGTGGTGAATCAAAGTAATTAACTTTTTGAATAATGTGTATTGTTGCATTCATAATTGTGTAATATAGGTTGGTGCGCATTTTTTAGCTGTAGGCAACGTTAAGTGGACTGACCCATGCTCAATTTGATAATGTGAATATTCTTCTTCTTTTTCAGAGCTACGCCTCTACATATCAACAGTTGAAATTTTGACGTCCACAGGATCAATGTACATCAATAGTGAGAACTTTAAAAAAGATTTTAGGGAGCAGGTAACTGAAATTTCGATTTGGAATATTTAACACTTTTACTTTGACAAAGCATAGTTATCCCCCTTGATTGTGACTGAATTTGGATTATCCCCCTTGTTTGTGACTTTGTGTACAACATTTTATCTCCCTTGATTTTGATCAAGTTTAGTAAATCATGAGTTCCTCTCATATGTGTACGTGCATATAATCATGCAGGTTATAAAGAACGTTCTTATGAAATTTTACTATATGTCTTTTTTTGTTCATTATAATTTCAAAATTTCTAGAAATTGGTCATTATGGTTAAATCCTGATTCCATTTAAATTTTGTCTGTCCATTGATTTAGTTTATGGTTTCTATTCTCAACTGCAGGTTTTGGAACTTTATGCAGGGAAACCCAAAGAAGGTAAACTGGATGCCAGGGTTCTGGAAAGCAGGTAAGCTACAATACAGGGTGGAAATAATTGAACCTTGAACATGATTCCCTAACATGAAGAGTACCCTCCCTTGACTCTCATTTAGTTTCCAGTCAGGGTGTGAATCACTGTCAATCAAAATATCTTCATTCGGAAGTTCTTGGGTTGTTAGGAGTTTGTTCTTTCCATCTCATGCTTACTGACTGTCATTGGGCATCGGACTTGTCCTCAAGGATAGCGTCTTCGCATCATGCGAACGTCATACATTTGATGTCACGAAACGCTAGATGTGCATACTCGGCCAAAGTAAATATAACCTTCATTCTAGTTGGATTTTCCTGAAATTTCAAGATAAAAATGCACAAATCATGTCCAGGGGAAGTGCAAAATTTCACTGCTCTGAAATATGCCCAAAAGCTGTTATGCCCAAAGTGTGAGACAGACAGTAGTGGTGTGCAGAGTGTAATATATAAATCTCTGTATATTTTGAACAGGGAGTTTGATGAAGGTGTGGCAGTAGAATTTGAGTTGGCCTATACCTGGTACAAGGACACTCTCCACTCTCAACACATTCTCACAGAGGAAAGTGTCAGGACCACCCTGGAGAATGCTGTGGCTCAAGGAAGACTTGGCTCTTACATATTGTCACGGGACCACTTCACCTTTGAGAGGAAATATCATGGTAATTGTTGTCACCAGCTGGACTGGGTTGCCTAGAGGTTTAATATGCAAATTTGATTTAAGGGGACGCAAATATATCTCCAAATGTGCACATGGCAGCGTGACTAACGTCACAGAACCTATGAAGTAGAGTAGGCATTAGGACTCCAACGAGAACTGAACTCTTGGAAATCCTCCCACCCCAAGTTGAAATCCTGCCTATATTAGGATGGGCACTGCCCAAGTCAGAGTCACCAGCGATTTTCATCAAAAATCACCAGAAATTTTCATCAAAAGTAGGTCAGCTCAGAACTTGCTGGTAACAGTCCCCTAATGCACCTTCATGCCAAAAATCAAGGTTCTAATGTCAACGGTTCTCCTTATTTTGCCGACGAAAGGATGCGGATAGATTCACTCACTCAATCATTACTGGACAATATGCAAATGAGAGCCTACTTCATAGGAATAACCCATATATGTTACCTTGACAATAGTTATATTTTAACCCCTGTTACGACCAAAATGTTGGAATTAAAGTTGCTTTACCCAAACTCAATTTGTGACAGTAAAACCAGCATTAATGTCCTCAAATCCTGAAATACAACTCAAATATTCCCTAATTCTCTCTCCGATTTAAATGGCATTTGCCTATCACTGCACATTGCTGTGAATGATAGTTCATGTTTGATATGTTTTCTGTCCATCTGTAGATGACAGCGAGGAGGGGACCAGTCCGACGGTGTATCTGTCCGCAGGCCTGGCTGCTGGTATTCTACTCATCATCATTCTCGTCATCTGGATGGGATGTCGCGTTAGACGTGACAGCTCACCTCCTCTCAGGTAACGTATTTTCATACATACATGTACTTAACACAGGCTTCGATATAAAAACTTAAAGTACTCGTGTAAGTGTATGTCATATTCAAGATTACGATGTGAATAATAAAACGTAATGCGTATTCCGAGGATTCAAAAGCAGCTTTCTACAGTTGGAGAGAAATCTTCTTTGCCCCTTTTGACGTCAGAAATGATGTTATTGACGTCCTACTTTCCGGTGTCCTTCCTAGTCTGTGGGACGTCGCGGCAATGCAGAGAATGGAACAGATTTGTAACACTGTTGCGTTGTGACATGATTAATCGTTCCATAATAACGTCACAAGTTCAGACATGCTTGTGACGCTTTGCACTACAATAACATTAATAACCATTTTAACATTGAAACTGTTAAAATTACACTTGCAAAACGAGAAACAGTCCTATAGTTTTGAAGATTATCTTGAATATGATGTAAACTTGTAAAATACCACAGTTACACTTTAACTTTATGGCAGCAAGGACATAAGACCTAATCTGAAATAAATCATAGATCACCAAGTCTTAATTATCTCACTGGTGCAGAACAGTCAAAGAATTATCGAAAAAAGGTTGGCTGTTTTGCTATCTATTCATACTGTAACGTTGAATGTATTTGAAAGCGCTGTGCAGTCTCATGAACTATGCTGGACAAGCTCAACACGTCACCAGTCTGTAACAGTGTCAGACATTTTTTTCGCCAGTAAAACATGAAAACAAATCGAAAGATCTGATAAATGCTGCCACTCAGGCCTAGCGAACTCCTTCCCACATGCCCCATCCAATCCTTGCACTCTTGAAATATTCTTCGCCCGTGTACAAAGTTCCATGCACTCGGACAAATTTTCACCAATATCCAGGGTCTTTCTGGGTCTGCTTAACCCAAATGTTGACGGAAATAACCAGAGACCTTGGGCTAAACTGTCATGGTGGGCAAGAGAGTCTGTTCTTCTCCGTTAACTTATACACCATCACCTCTTATACCGAAGCGTCGGTATTGTGTCGCATCAAAGTCTCATTGCATGTGGAGTGATGTTTGTGATCACTGCCAAACTGACTTTTGGGAGAACTGGTGAGAGTTCATGGAACTTTATCCATGGTCGGGGAATAGATCACAAGCGCATGGATTGGATTAGTCTACAATCTAGGTAAACCAAGATGGTAAATCAGGGGAATACCATCTAGACGTAACGCTATGAAAACTTAGTGCGAAATGTTCGCCGATATTCTACGAGATCCCATAATAAGTCAATCATGAACATTTCAACTTTTTCTCTCTGACAATGATTGATGTTTACTTCAAGGAGATTAACATCTTCACACGGCACAATCTTTTGATATTTTCTACCCCAAACAAAGCCAGACTTTTCGGAAGGAATAAACTCTTTGATCTTTACGGAACCTGTCTGGAAATGATGTCATATTTGGAAACTATTTCAGGATTATGTTTATATATTAGACCACGATCTACTATGTGTAATTACTGTGGGCATGATTTTGAAATAGCTTCAACCAGCTATCCATCTGATTGGCTAACAATAGTAGTTTCAAACTCGCACAAGATTTATGTAGGGCTGAATTCAGATATAATATTCCGTGATATTATATCTGGGTTTACTGAGATTGGATTAGGCTAATGTCAGGATTTCTGGTCGAATTGGCCTCAAGCACATTCGAACATAGATGGGTGGACAGGAAACTGAGGTGTGTGCATGGAGGAGTTCACTAGACCTGGCACTGAGACTACAGGTTTCACTTTTCATTTGATCATTGTAGCGATAGGAGTGCAAGCAACACAAATACCAGTATATTTACTGTGGATTCAATGTATAATCCCTATCGCCGACCATCGTGAGTAGAGTTGCATGGTTGGATTTGGTGGAGGAAGTGGGGAGTTTTGTCTTCATGCATGGGTTTTCACTCAGGGCTGTACCCGGCCATCATACTCTGTATGGCTACCACACACAGCTACATGTAACAAATGCCTGATTTTATTTCAAATTTTGCTGGTATGTTCTTGTCTGTCTTGTCTCATCATTCTGGCAGGGATACGTGTGCTCATGGCTCTTGTTTGATGTCAAATAAGTACTATAGTATTTTCTTATTTTGTCCCATCTGTATTCTTAGCAAATCTGGCTATGTGAGCTAACGGCTCTTGTTTTTCTATTGGTGGTGGCTTAATTTCAAATCTATATCTTGGCAAAGTGAGCAAAATTAAATTCAACAGAGACTGATAGTTGTTTCTGCTTTCATGATACATTAGGTAGTAGTTTACAGCCGGACACACAGAGACAAATTTTAAATTTTCTCTCACAAGGGGCACTACTAGTGAGTACTGGAGTGGTGACAGTTGTCTTTTATCTATTTGTGTTCTTTTGTTAAAGAAAATCGGTTTGTTTGTACCAGGCAAAAAAGATCCAGTATAGGTGTATCATCACCTGTTTTCATTTAAAAACAAATTGATTGATCAAGTCAGACTTTAAAAACTGTTTTGGCAGGAACAGGAATAATCTCACTAAGCAGACCAACTGACCAAATCAGAATATTTTTGGCACAACAGTTAGCTATTAAAATTAGTGGTTGTATGAACATGTGCTCGCAAAATGGTATGTCTGCCAGACTGCAACTTCAAAGGAACTACTGTCACCACAATCATGACAATGTCTGGCCTGACCATCTTCGTTCATCAAGCCAATTTCTACTCTCACACTCTGAACTTGCCTTGGTCGGACGGGCTGCCATTATTGTTCAAACGCAGCCTGTATAGCCTCACAAATATGCATGACGTATTATCCAGTATCTTTCCCAAACATGCTCTGAGACGGCATCAGCGATTGGCGGGCACTGACATTTTTTCAGCGTACAGAGGAGGCGTCAACCACCTCGCTGGGGGTCTAATAACACCCCAGCCACCATTCGCAACTTCTCGGGGATCTCCGGTTTGAGATGTCCCTCGAAGGCCATTGATGCCATATTGGACTACAGCGTGGTCACGTGTGTTTCGGTCTGTCCGGGAACTGTCAGTGACGTCACGGGAATTATATCTTGCCAATACGTGGCGTGTGTACCATTTAAACTGATGGTTTTCTATTGAAACGTGCTTCGAATGAAAAGAATAAACAGTTTTTAGAATATCTGACGTAAATCAGAGACTCGCAGGGAAATATTTGCTGGTTGGGGATTAAGGCTTCCGCGAGAGTGATTGGGCTTCGGAGCCGCGTCACATCTGGAGATTCATAGGAAATTCATGTTGTTGTCCCCCGAGCGTAGAATCAGTCCCCTTCGTAGATTTCCGCTCGGGAGTTCCGAATGCCCAGCCACCAGTCAGATTTTTGGACCGGATTCGGGGCCTTCGCGCACATCGCCGGCAGTGACATCATATATAGTAAATTAGATGTTTAACGAAAATTTTGATTACTTTTCAAGTCTGCATAATACCTCCGTTGACCTAGCGTTAAAAAGAATTATCTGGAGATAATTTTCCCTGTTTATCTGGACAGAGCATATGAAAAGTAGTTCGCTCATGTGCAAACACTAAAGGAGTTGTTTGGTCGGATTCAAACTGAACCGTGCGTTGGTTGGTTTCCCCTATACGTCATAGCAACGTAGTAAAGGTCAACTTCCGCTATTGGAGGCGGGGATGTTATTGGAGCCTGCGAAATGGAGCATGCGCTGTGGGAAGGTTGAGGAGGCGTGTGCTGTGTTTGACTGGTTCGTAAGACGAAATTGACATTTTTGATTTTGAACAATAAAGGCAGCCAGTTCGACCAAGGCAAGTTCGAAATGGGAACGTAGAAATAGGCCTGACTAGCTCTGCATTATTGTGACATGTCATCGCCAGATCAGAATAATATGACACAATACTTAGCTAATCAAACTGGTGGTTATATAAGTGTGGACTCATAATATAGTTGACCACACACACTGTTACATCAAAGGAACTACAATGTCTGACTTGACTTGATACAAAGTAATCATTCAAAATTGAAGGCAGGTGACTCCATTTGACCAGCAATTTGTGTAGACATTGTAAGTGGTTTTGTCAACCCCAGTCACTTCTCAATGGAGCATTTGCCGGTTTAGGGATCCTCAGCAATTGTCAATGACCAGCGCACATAGTCAGGCGAAGATGCAGGTCATAAACCGGAAATCTTCTCCATAAGGGCATCCATGTAGGTTAAATAACGGGAGAAATGAGCAAAAATCCTGTTTATTTGAAAACAACTAGAAAGGAATATTTGATACTTCGTAAGATAATGTGAACAAATGCTAGGTTTGGTATTTGACAATTTTATTTGATAGCTTTCCTTCTGTTTCATATAATCGGCACTATTGCTCATTTCTCCTGTTTAACCTGAGACGTTGTGGCGAACAGTCCTGATTTACGGCCTGCATCTTCGCCGGACTGTGTTTGCTGATGCGTGATGATCGCTGATAATCACCAAACCAACCCGTCATCTATTGGAAAGCTGTTGTCATACATCAGATCTGATGGTCACGGGTGTCAGGGCTGGTTGATGGTCTTCATTGGGAGAGTAAAACAAGAAAAGTCCATATAGCTCCCATAGTCAATATTCATGCATGAAGTACATTGCACATGTTGTCTATTCTCCATGCAGTATCCTCAATAACACCCATGAGATGGTGATTCTCAACCCCATTGGTAACCCAGCCTATCAGAGTGACGCTGACCTTGCTCGGGCATCATTTGGCCGTGGTGGAAGGACCTGCGGTGAGGGTGAGTTTATACACACAGTACATGGATGATTTTTCTGCACAATGTAATATCTTGAAATTTAACTTTTCTTAAATATCTTATTTCTTCTAATTGTCCCCCGATGCCCGAAGGGCTAAAGGGGGACTATAGTATTGGGGTCAGTCCATCCGTCCGTCCGTGCATCCGTCCGACTTCGTTTCCAAACAATAACTTAAGAAAAACTGAACGGATTCTTTTCAAATTTGGTTTGTGGTTACCACGCCTCAAGATCTCGCTGGGGATTGTTTTTCGCACCGATCCGCCTATAGGTGGCACCACCTGGGGGCAAAGTTAAAATTTCGTTTCCGGACAATAACTTTCGAAAAACTGAACGGATTCTTTTCAAATTTGGTGTGCGGGTACCTCGCCTCAAGATCTCGCTTGGGATTGTTTTTCGCACCGATCCGCCTAAAGGTGGCGCCACCTGGGGGCAAAGTTAAAATTACATTTCCGGACAATAACTTAAACTGAACGGATTCTTTTCAAATTTGATGTGTGGGTACCTTGCCTCAAGATCTCGCTTGGGATTGGATTGTTTTTCGCACCGATCCACCTATAGGTGGCGCCACCTGGTGGCAAAGTTAAAATTTCATTTCCGGACAATAACTTTCGAAAAACTGAACGGATTCTTTTCAAATTTGGTGTGCAGGTACCTCGCCTCAGGATCTTGCTTGGGATTGTTTTTCGCACCGATTCGCCTAAAGGTGTCGCCACCTCGGGGCAAAGTTAAAATTACATTTCCGGACAGTAACTTTAGAAAAACTGAGCGGATTCTTTTCAAATTTGGTTTGTGGGTACCCCGCCTCAAGATCTCGCTGGGGATTGTTTTTCCCACCTATCCGCCAAAAGGTGGCGCCACCTGGGGGCAAAGTTAAAACTTCATTTCCGGCCAATAACTTTTGAAAAACTGAACGGATTCTTTTCAAATTTGGTGTGTGGGTACCACGCCTAAAGATCTCGCTTGGGATTGTTTTTCACACCGATCTGCCTAAAGGTGGCGCCACCTGGGGGCAAAGTTAAAATTACATTTCCGGACAATAACTTAAACTGAACAGATTCTTTTCAAATTTGATGACGCTTGGGATTGGATTGTTTTTCGCACCGATCTGCCTATAGGTGGCGCCAGCTGGTAGCAAAGTTAAAATTTCGTTTCCGGACAATAACTTTAGAAAAATTGAACAGATTCTTTTCAAATTTGGTGTGTGGGTACCACGCCTAAAGATCTCGCTTGGGATTGTTTTTCATGCCGATCTGGCTGTAGGTGGTGCCTCCTGGGGGCAAAGTTAAAATTCTGTTTCCAGACAATAACTTTTGATAAATTGAACTGATTCTTTTCAAATTTGGTGTGCGGGTACCTCGCCTCAATATCTTGCTTGGGATTGTTTTTCGCACCGATTCGCCTAAAGGTGGCGCCACCTGGGGGCAAAGTTAAAATTTTGTTTCCGGACAATAACTTTAGAAAAATTGAACAGATTCTTTTTAAATTTGGTGTGCGGGTACCTCGCCTCAAGATCTTGCTTGGGATTGTTTTTCGCACCGATTCGCCTAAAGGTGGCGCCACCTGGGGGCAAAGTTAAAATTTTGTTTCCGGACAATAACTTTAGAAAAATTGAACAGATTCTTTTCAAATTTGGTGTGTGGGTACCACGCCTAAAGATCTCGCTTGGGATTGTTTTTCATGCCGATCTGGCTGTAGGTGGTGCCTCCTGGGGGCAAAGTTAAAATTCTGTTTCCAGACAATAACTTTTGAAAAATTGAACTGATTCTTTTCAAATTTGGTGTATGGGTGCCTCACCTCAAGATCTTGCTTGGGATTGTTTTTCGCACCGATCTGCCTTCAGCTGGTGCCACTTGGGGGCCAAAGTTGAATTTTTGTTTCCAGACAATAACTTTAGAAAAAATGAATGGATTCTTTTCAAATTTGGTATGTGGGTACCTCACCTCAAGATCTTGTCTGAGATTGTTTTCGATGCCACTTTGCCTATAGGTGGCGCCACCTGGGGGCCAAAGTTAAAGTTTCGTTTCCAGACAATAACTTTTGGAAAACTGAATGATTTCTTCTCAAATTTGGTACATCGCCTCAAGATCTTGCTTGGGATTGTTTTTTGCACCGATTCGCCTAAAGGTGGCGCCATCTGGGGGCAAAGTTAAAATTACATTTCCGGACAGTAACTTCAGAAAAACTGAACGGTTTCTTTTCAAATTTGGTTTGTGTGTAACCCGCCTCAAGATCTCGCTGGGGATTGTTTTTCGCACCTATCCGCCGAAAGGTGGCGCCACCTGGGGACAAAGTTGAAATTTCATTTCCGGACAATAACTTTTGAAAAACTGAACGGATTCTTTTCAAATTTGGTGTGTGGGTACCTTGCCTCAAGATCTCGCTTGGGATTGTTTTTCGCACCGATCTGCCTATAGGTGGCGCCACGTGGGGGCAAAGTTAAAATTTTGTTTCCGGACATTAACTTTAGAAAAATTTAACGGATTCTTTTCAAATTTGGTGTGTGGGTACCACGCCTAAAGATCTCGCTTGGGATTGTTTTTCATGCCGATCTGGCTGTAGGTGGTGCCACCTGAGGGCAAAGTTAAAATTCTGTTTCCAGACAATAACTTTTGAAAAATTGAACTGATTCTTTTCAAATTTGGTGTATGGGTACCTCACCTTAAGATCTTGCTTGGGATTGCTTTTCGCACCGATCTGCCTTCAGCTGGTGCCACTTGGGCCCAAAGTTAAAGTTTCGTTTCTGGAAAATAACTTTCGGAAAACTGAACGGTTTCTTCTCAGATTTTGTATGTGGGTACCTCACCTCAAGATCTGCAAGATTGTTTTTAACCACATTTGCGTATAGGTGGGGCCACCTGGGGGCCAAGTTAAAATTTTGCATCTGTCAAACTTAATCTCCGGACAATAACTCCTGAAAAACTGAACGGATTCTTTTTAAATTTTGTATGTGGGCACTTCGCCTCAAGATCTCGCTTGGGATTGTTTTTCACGCTGACCCGCCTATAGGTGTCGCCACCTTCGCGCCAAGTTAAAATTTTGTTTTCATACAATATCTTCTGAAATTCTGGCTGGATTAGGACAAATTCGGTAACTGTGTGTACCTTGCCACTGGATCTCACTTGGGATTGCTCTGCATGCTGGGTAGTGAAAGTTACGATTGCAAGTCAAATCAATTGTTTCAACGTCGGGGGACTTGAACCCCTCAGGTTTTCATTTTTCGAACAGCATTTTTAGACTTAGAAGCAGAAAAAACATCTTTTGTCAACTGAGGCTAAATACTGTGGCATGGTTATGTTATTGATTCCAAGAACTGAAAGGATAGTGAAATTTGTAGAATGTTAACAGAATTTCTCTCCGCAGATGCCTGAAGATAAGGTTTGCCATCTGAATAATTAGTAGAAATAGGGTATGCAACCACAAGTATCATCCAACATAGTATAGACAGCTAGTTTGATGTTTACATGTAGAACTGAAAGATTGCGAACATTTCTCAATCTTCTTTTGGCAGAAAATCCATATGCAGAGTTATGTGATGTTCCGATACCATATGCAGTCACACCCAGATCTGATTTGAAAGAATCATTTCTCCGAAGGCAGTATTCCTCAAAGCGGAGCAAAGAATCAAATATCGAACTAGCTGCTGCCATGAAGGCATCTCGAGCCGAGGGTCAGGAGAAGAGTTTCACGAAGGGAGACCACCCTGTGGGAGCTACCTCTTGCCAGGAAGATGATTACTTACAACCTGTGACTTTACCCAGGAATGAGTTTAGTAAGGGTGGCTCGCCAAACACGGATAAAACTGAGAAGGTGAACGAATGTGGTGAGACATATCTCCACCCCCAGACACTGGAGAGGCATGCGGCTACTTTCCCACAGAGGTACCCCCGGAGAGAGGCTAACAGCGAAGACGGACACCCTCGCCACAGACTGGAGTCGAACGGACAAGAGCGACCTCCTGACTACCTTGAAGTCTGTCCGCCTCAACCTGAAGATTTTGAGGAACATCTCCAACCCAGTCCCAGAAATCCCAGCCACAGAGAGTTACCTCCCCTGCCACCTCCGCCAATTCCCGTGGATGAGGAGGTGTGATTTTTGTACAGTGTTTAGGATAGACAGACCCCCAGCATGGTTGTGATGCACAAATGTAATGGTTGTGAAGACTGAGAAAAATTTCTGTATATAAAAGTGGTGCATCATCCACGTATACGTAAGGTGAACAAAAATATCATGCTTAAATTTCACATTGCAGGTTACAGGTAAATTGCATTCATCTCAACATACAAGTGATTCATTTATCAAAGATTGCTCCATCGAAGCGATACCTGTGATTTGCTGCATAAGATTTAAAGTTTGTTTCAATTTCACCTGATTGAACGCTGTTGTTATAGAGATATTTATAAATATATGTGCCAAAAGTGTATGCTAGTCCATTCCATCTTTCGTCAATTATTTCTGAAAAAGATCCTTTCTGTTTTAACTTTATGAACTCAGTAATATGGCATGTTGTATGTGAATATGTATTGTCATAGAATGAATTAAAATATACTGTACATATTGAAACATTTACTGCTTGTAATTCGTTATATGTTGTGGGCATTTTTGCATGATGTTCCCATCTTAAGTAAAGGAGATCCTGTGAATAGTTATTCCCAACTGACGGCTGTTCCATAAAACAACGTTTAGAAATAGTGATCAGCAACTTGCTTTTACCAGACATTAACTGGCACGTACTACTTATAAATTTCAGGGCCACTATCTCCATGATAGAATAAGCTTTAATATGTTTACTAAGATTCTTCGTGAAATAGCTCACAGGCCTGTCCTCTGCTGATATATTTTGAAGTGCTACTGCTTCTACTGCTGTATGCCAGAATCCATAGCCAACTTCATTGAATTTACAACTAAAATTTGACAACTAAAATTTGACTAAAAATTGACTGTAAAATTTCTGTATGAGCCTTCTCTTTACAAAACTACAAATACATCTGTTATACTGGTGTGGACAGGAAGGTTTGAATGTTGATCATGTTTGATCATGTTTTGGCATTGATCCATGGAATGTCCTAGATTTGACTTAAGGTTGAGCAAACTCCAACTTCAGAAGAATACAACCAGAACTGGCTTCTATGAATCTTCTCTTATAACCACCTCCAGATGTTTCAGGTGGTCATTACATGTGTCGCTTTACATTTACACATCAAAGTATGCTGCATTATTTATTAAACTTTGGAAGGTGGCGGGAGCATTCTTCATTCCAAATGGGATAACCTTACACTGAAATAAGCCTAACTGTAGCACTGTCTATTTCATATATCTGATTTTGGTTGATTCTATAGCAATAGAGTTGACAAATGTATTTTCAATCAAGCCTATTATTTACAAAATATATGAAATATCAAAGAACAAACAAAGTAATGCAACAATAAAACCTGTCATGTATGAATACGTCTTTGAGTGACATTTTTAAAGCTGGGAGTCTAAACCAGAATAACATTCACCATGAACAGAAAATCTCAATTTAATATCAAAGGACACTCCATGAAAGGCTTCCTTCACACCGTCAAGTAACAGTACAGCTTGTCCATCATTATCAGAGGGCGTGGTTAGTATATACCATACAATCGCGTCTCGTTCATCATTCAATATTTCAGCTGCAACAACCCGTAGGGGCAAGGGAAGCGAACATTTTCTGTAGCAGTAAACTCTCCAAATTCCCAATTAGCAGCTCAAAATTGGAAAGTCTCTGTAGGACATGGTTACTCTAACACTTTCAGTTTTCACTTTGACGGCGAGAAACAAATAATTGCAACGGAGAATCATTGCCAGTTCTTTTTTGAGCATATATTCTCAACTTTCAAAAGTCAGCATTTCGTCCACATGTGCCAAGGTAATACAGACAAACAGTACAGATTGATGTGTGTCAATTACATATTTTGTCCTAAAGGATTCTTCAAAACCCCCTGTAGGATGCTTCTTGTCAGTACTTCAGTATTTCCCTTCAAAATCATTCTCGTACCAAAAATATCCTATTGGGCAATAATCCTTAGGATTAATTTCCTAAAGGATACGACTTTTTAAAATATCCTACATATGTTTTCCAAAATATTCCTATATGTATTGCTATATGGTAAAGAAAGAATAAATTAAGATGAAAGTAACTCCGAAAATAGAAGTCATTGTGATAGAATATTCTATATTTCGGCTGTGATTATGCCACCTTCAGGAATTACATATTAACAGTCAGTTATATATACAGATTTAAGCAGAAAAAAAGATAAATATACAAGTGAGCAGTAATGTTCAACAAACAACGATCAAACAATAGTGGAATTACAAGCGTCTGGTCCGTCATTCATGATTCAGCCGTCGTCCATTAAAGAATATCCGCATCCATAATCCAAAGACCATTTCCATATTCCATATAACAGCATTAGCACAAAATTCAAACAGATAGTCATACTATACATAAAGGCTAGTTTCCTGCAAGAGAGAAGCGGTCAACAGTTTTCAATGATGCTGGCAAGACATCATGATGACATAAAATCTGTATCGCTGATCAGTATTCTTAATCCATATGATATTCGTTGTAAAGTCATCTAGAGAATGATGTCTCAGTCACGCTTCGATCGTGAATTCATATGAGTACCATGAGAATCTCGAAGAACATGGGTTTATACAGCCCCTAGCCCCGAGAATTAGAGAATTAGAATGAGACACAAGTTACGAAATGTCATAGATCTTGCACGCTACGCTCGTATTTTGCTATCAGCATGTGATATGTATCGCCAAATTTGAGAAACTTTGAGTGGAGGCGCTTGCATGGTGGTGCCTCTGTTATAAGTTTCTGCAATAATGTTTTGTGACGTTGATTAAATCGTCACATTTATCACAGGATCTAGCAAATGCTACTAGGCGAGATTTGCATACGCCATATGCAGGTCCCACTGGATGTTTACGATGTCGAAATTGTAATCAACTCTTTTGTCATAAAGGCGACAAGAGTGGAGGCCCACTTCATTTTTAAAGAGATACAGGTCTAAATATGATAATGCGGGTAGGGCTACCCTGTAGTTTCCTTCAAATCCAGTGAAGGTGGATATATATCCTTCACTGCGTCATTTATATAGCGATTATCCACAGCGAGAAGATCGTCCATATAGCGTTTGGTGAATGAGAAGGAACGGGCTTTGAATTGATCGGTTTTTAAAAGCGCCTGCATATAGTCCTATGCATAAGAGAACAGATATAGGTCAGCCAACAGGGGTGCACAATTAGTACCCATTGGAATACCTATATGCTGCTGATATATTGTTTTGCCAAATTTCACATAGATATTTTTAATGAGAAATTCAAGCAACTCTATAAACAAAGAAACATCCCATGAATGATATCCCCTGTATGTAGTAGAGCTAAAGAATGCTTTATGGCTTCTGACAATATATCTGCGATTAGTTTACTTGATCACATACTATCAAGGCAAACTTGGACGATCAATAAGGTCCTGATGAGAGATTGGCCCCGTGGGGCTTCCGGGGATTGACCTGGGATGTTATTGTGCATACCGCAGTTCATGGTAAGTATAAGCCTCAGCTCCTCAGAGAAGCTGTCGTAAGAGGCGACTAACTGAGGCACCTGTGGGGTTCCCGGGTGTGAAAAGAAATAGGACACCACTCGTGTGGTTCCCGGGTGTGAAAAGGAATAGAACCCAACGTCATGATATGACTATAATATAGTTGAAAGTGACGTTAAATCATATTCACTCACTCACTCACTCCTGATGAGAGATTGTAGTATAGAGAGTCGAGAAATACCATGAGGGTACATGTCTGTACGGTATGTGACCTTTAGCATCAAGTTCTTCCTTAAGACATTTTGAGTTTTTCAATATCCGCATACATTCAACGCCAGAGTTTTTAGAAATAGTGGCGCAATACCTTTCCTAAAATGCTTTTACCTCCTGAAGGGCCCTCGTCAGCAAGGTTGAAAGAAGCTAGGTGGTGCAGCCTCTAGAACCAGCTATGAATCTAGCTTTGTATTGTGATTTATGCATTTTGGGAGTCCAGTATACTTCTGGTATGTCGTTATGATTGGTTGGAAGGCAAAAACCTCTTTCCTTGAGAAACGTTTTGTGATTGTTAAATAAATCGTCCAGAGTAAATGCAGTTTGGGAGTAAGTAGACGTATTTGATGATGATATGTTTACACTCAATTCCTTAACCAGCACCTGGTAATACTAATATTTACATATGAATATTATATTATTTGGAGCTTTGTCTGCTGAGACGATGATCAATTTACTCTGGAGATTTGCTAGAACTTCTTGCGAATTGAGGTGTCTCAGTACTTGTTTTGCTTGGGGAAGGGTACTTCTGTCAATATGGTGGATTGCTTCAACGACCTTCCTCTTGGTGAGGTCTAGCCAATCAGCGAGTACTGTAGGTTCAACTTTTTCTCGCTTAGACCAATCCACAACGTACTGTTCTAATGCAGACATGACTATCTTGTGGTCGGCCTTCAGATTTAATCTCCTCGGCCCTCTGTATTTAGGTTCTTTTACCAGGAGTGTTCTTAGGTCCTTATCACTCACTATATCAAGGTTACCAGTCACAATATGCTTGCATGGTGTATAGATAAAGTTCGACGATTACAGGTATATCAGAAAACGTTACATGTATATCAGTGGATACTAATTTAACCGCATAAGACAAGATAGACAATGAATAACTTGAAGACAACGAGGTCCTTAGATGCTGTTATCCCATGGTTTAATTACGGGTGTTTTACTCCACCAAATGCAGCAAATGCCTCTTTGAACAGAAGTTCGTTCCAGTTCTTGGGTGTGACATTCGCCCCACGCCCCGCCCATACACACGACAATCCCTACGACCTGATTGCTAGTCTTACTGTGGAAATATTTTGAAACCAGAAAGTGTTACGGTTTGAATTAAAATATGACTTGGCAACGATACCAAGGGAATCTGACATTTTGACCTTAGTAGACCAAAATATACTACCCATAGGCTACTTGAAACGAGAAAAGATCATGACGGAAAACCTGTTGAACTTTAACAAGCGTTTGAAAATTGAAATGACAGCAAACACATCAAGATTTTCCGCGAATTGAAGAATAAATGTGTGATAATGGCCCCCCCCCCCCCCTGCCCCCCCCGGTTCCGCGGGCCCTGCCTTTGAAGAAAACGGTCAATATTATCCTGGATCCTAAAGAAACAAGGTTATCACAACAAAGTTGAAAAAAACGACCCAAGAAACTGTTTACTGATTGTTTGACTGAAAGACCCATTTCCATAGGCTATATCATCTTCATTTTATCAAGCCAATATCCACGTTTCCACTTCGAACCTGCCTTAATTTATCTGACGACCTTCGGTGTTCAAAGTCCGAGGTGTAAATTTCACCTACGAACGAGAGACGAACCAATCAGAACGTACACGCTGATTGTGAGTATAGAGTGGCATCATCCTCAAGTAGCGGCGTCATCCCTCCTAATATGCTGCTTGTATGACCCAATATATAGGTCAGCCAATCAATAACGCTCTTCTACGACACATTTCGAAATTCAGATGGTTTCTAGGTCAGTGACGTCTCGTGTCTGTTAATAAGTTCTTTGAGCATTGAAGGGGGCCATATATATATCAAGGGAAGTTCGAAGTGGGAACGTAGGAATTGGCTTGATAAAATGAAGATGAGGCTATATCAACAAACTGAGAGTGTAATAATGGGTTCCCCACTTGCGCCAGTTTTGGCCGATATTATTATGTCTGAACTTGAAAAGATTGTCATTACACAATTATTGGTGATATTGAATCCTACATTTGTGAATGATACACTTGTACTGGTGAAACTTGAAGCTATTGATTCTTTCAAAAAACAATTATTTCCTACTTTGAGTATCAAATACTGGGACAGAATATCTGGAAAATACCGTCTTCGGTATCTTTCAGATTCCGTCCGAGGATTTGATCCTCGGAGTAATTATTTCCACAAATTAACTACCTGCGATAGCCTTGTGTATTAGCCGCGTATAGAGTAAGATGAGAAATCTTTGTACAATATCTCATCGACCAGTATAGGATTTTATTTATGAAATAAAGGTCAATATATTTCTCCTAGAGCTTTTGATTTTCCATTGAGCTTCCCTTTTAATAACTGAATACATGGGATCCCATATATAACAGGCATCTCTTTAGATTTTGTCCGCGCAACCTAAAAATATGTACTACAAATGTTTCGAAGGGTGTGCATTCTAGTCCTGACCTGTACTATAATGGTTTGTCATTCGAATATTTTCCCTGTGAAGTAATCTCGTTAGATATCAACTTGTTCCCAGTTTCAATTCGATCTGCAATATATGTAGATTCAGTAAGCCAAAGTTCTTAATTCCTTCGTTAAATATCGCTGAATTTGTAAATCCAGCGTAAATAAATGTGAGATCCCGGCGAGTTTGGAGTGCTGAAATAATCTAAAATCTATCCATGCATTTTAATTAGTCGTCTACTTTGGAGCTTGCCAAAAGTCAATACATAAGTCTACATGAATTTTCGTTTTTTGCATCGTGTAGAACAAACTGAACTCTACAAAATGACCACCATTATTTCGTGATATCGATAATATATCACGCTTGATATAACTGTTTCTCTCCATATAAAACTCCAGTACGTTGTTTCATGTACCGGGTCTCAATTACATATAGGGAGACATCATAATGTATTCATGCTCACTAGCACAAAGGTCAACAATGCCGTGTACGGTTATAGCAATGCAATTTCACTGGGCATGTGATATAAGCTACACTCCCACAGACCGTCTGTTTCTACTATATACGGCATTCAATATATTTTTGCCAGTGAGCACGAATACAGTTTGATGTCTCACTATGTAATTGAGACCCTGTACATGAAACAACTCTACTGGAGTTTTATGTGGGGAGAATTACCAAGTTATTTGAAGCGTGATATATTATCGATATCACGTAGAAATGTTAGTCATTTTGTAGAATTTAGTTTGTTCTACAAAGAGTTATCTGTTGATTTTGGGCAAGCTCCAAGGTAGGCGACGAATTAGACTGGACAGACTTTAGTTTCGTGGTCCCCCTGTGGTAACAAATTTTTGATGGCTGGACGAGAAGGTGGATAGTAGTATACAAGCGTGAAATTGAGGGAATAGCGCGTCAGTGCGCATGCGCAGAACCTTTGGTGACGTCACAATTGGGAGTGTGCGCATGCGTGTGGGTGGTGGGTGATGGGTACAAGATGGCGGCGTGTGGGTGGTGGGTGATGGGTACAAGATGGCGGCGTGTGGGTGGTGGGTGATGGGTACAAGATGGCGGCGGCATGTGGGTGGTGGGTGATGGGTACAAGATGGCGGCATGTGGGTGGTGGGTGATGGGTACAAGATGGCGGCGGCATGTGGGTGGTGGGTGATGGGTACAAGATGGCGGCGGCATGTGGGTGGTGGGTGATGGGTACAAGATGGCGGCGTGTGGGTGGTGGGTGATGGGTACAAGATGGCGGCGTGTGGGTGATGGGTACAAGATGGCGGCGTGTGGGTGGTGGGTGATGGGTACAAGATGGCGGCGGCATGTGGGTGGTGGGTGATGGGTACAAGATGGCGGCGTGTGGGTGGTGGGTGATGAGTACAAGATGGCGGCGTGTGGGTGGTGGGTGATGGGTACAAGATGGCGGCGTGTGGATGGTGGGTGATGGGTACAAGATGGCGGCGTGTGGGTGGTGGGTGATGGGTACAAGATGGCGGCGTGTGGGTGGTGGGTGATGGGTACAAGATGGCGGCGTGTGTGTGGGTGGTGGGTGATGGGTACAAGATGGCCGCCACATGAAGACCCTTATACATACCCAATGCAGGCGCAGACGCGAAATGCCCGGACGATAGACACGGACGTCACCGATCCGAAAAGACACGGACTTTACCGAAAAGACACGGACTTTACCGAAGATACACGGACTTTAACGACAAGACACGGACGTACACGAAAAGACGCGAAGGTGAACGCCATTGTGGGAAACCTCCCACAGACAGGTCAGTACATGCATTTCTATGTTGTTCACGCATAATAAAAGGATTGATCTGTAATCTGTGTTGTTGTTGTTGCTCCCTTTTTTTGGACTAACCCATCAGAATAGTACGTATCACGGACTACACCCGTAGAGCTACATCTGGTCTATAAAACACGTCCCTCTGGATCCCACACCTTCATTTCTACAGAGCCATGGCGGAGATCCAGCCCCATGCGACTCGCATTTTACAGTATGCCACCGTCGTGAATTCATTCACGGGTTACCGAGCAGTGGTCCGGTCCATGTTTGCAGATGGCGACGACAACGAGGGACGACGCCAGATCCTAACGAGTTCACAGAAGCGGTCCTCCACAGAGTGCACTCGATGGAGAGGCGTGCCATCACTCACCACTACTGGACTATGACAGCCATCCTTGATGCTCGCGCTATGGACCAGGAGCGCTCACGCCGGAACCAGCGCCGGCTGGTTGGCCTCATACTAGTCTGTGCCCTATTGACCCTGGCGCTGTGATATTGACACTATAAATACGAGGGTCAGACAGAGTGTGTGTCATTCACCGTTCGACATTTGGACCAAGCATGTCACCCGTCCTACGAGCCATCCTACCCCTTACACCCCGGGTGGGGTTACACGTCTATGAAGATAAAGTCACCCTGGTGGAAGACCGTGGAGATATTTGCTGGGCGCCCGCTGAGACCGTATCGAATACGGTCACACTACCTCGTGACGGCTGGACCAAATTTAAACGGGTGTTGAGCGGCGAGCTCGACGGAAACCTCATCCACATAGACAATGCCATCTACGTATACCGTACCTCCCTCTTCCTACGCCTGGGCCGCTACCCAGATGCTACGCGAGGCTTCACCCTAGACCCCGATCTGTGGTCAGCCTTGGAGAAAGTGGTGCCTATTGTGGACCAGCTGTTTACACCGGACGAGCGATCATCACACCAGTTGGGGTGGGCTCGTGCTATTGAGGACGCGCTGGCTGAACCCCATGAACAACTACATGAACCCGACGACGATGCCATTGATTACCCGGCTAGACTCAGTCAGCCCAATGACATGACCACCTGATCCTTTGATCTCACGGGGTTCTCCCTATAAATACGAGAGACAGTGAAATCTGGTACCATTCACGTACTGACCATGACGGAGCATATAGTACTGGCGTATTTCAGCTTGACCCCCGAGGTTTTCCTGCACGTGTATGCGGATACGGTCGATATCATGCAGGAGGTGGGAGACGTCTATGATGCGGACCCTACACAACCGTGCCCGGCTCACATTCGTCTGTCCCGGGAGGGCTGGACCAAATTCAAACGGGTGTTGTTTGGTGAACTGGACGGCGACCTCATCCACTTGTGTCACGATGTGTACATCCGACGCGGCCCTTTCTTTGCTCAATTGGCTCGGCTAGATGGAGGTACAGTGCATTTTACCCTTCACCCTGATCTATGGTCTGCATTGGAAGATGCCGTGGTGGATGTGGATGAAGTGCTTATCAAGCGGTCATCAGACGAGTTGGACTGGTCATTTACCATGGCCACTGTGGAAGTCCACGAAGAAAATCAGAAAGAAACTCCGGCCCAAGATATACCCGTTATAAATAAACGATAGAGCCAGGGTCCATCATCATTTTGTCACCATGAAGCGCTGGGAGAAGGTGTTGGATAACTTATACTACAGTCCCGACAGTCCGGCGGCCTATAGTGCATTGTCGGCTCTCTATCGAGCGGCCAAACCCCAGGGGGTACAACGTGCCCAAGTCCGAGATTGGTTAAGAAGACAAGACACCTATACCTTACATCGATCTGTCCGTCGCCATTTTCTACGGAACCGGGTCATCGTGGGAGGAATAGATGCCCAGTGGCAAGCGGATTTGGTCGATATGAGCGCCTTTGCCAAACACAACGATGTGAATCGGTATATCTTGACGTGCATCGATATCCTATCCAAGTATGCGTGGGTGGTACCGATCCGGACGAAAACGGGGGCAAATCTCATAGCGGCGTTCAAAGACATCTTCAAGACCGGGCGCAAACCTTTGTATTTGCAAACCGACGAAGGCACGGAATTCCTCAACAGACCGTTCCAAGCCTTTCTCAAGAAACAGAAGGTGTTTTTCTTCCATACGTACAACGAGACCAAGGCTTCCGTGGTGGAGAGGTTCAACAGGACATTCAAAGGCCGCATGTATAAATATTTCACCTATAAGAATACAAGGCGGTACATCGATGTTCTCCCGAAACTGGTGAGGGGTTACAATCGAGCCTATCATCGAAGTATAGAGAGAGCCCCCATTACCGTGACCCAACGCAATGAAGCCCAAGTCCGGCGTGTCTTGTACCCCAGGCCATCGCAGCGAACGACGAAGGCGGTGTACAAGGTCGGGGACCCTGTACGGATCAGTAAAGTCAAGGGCAAGTTCGAGAAAAGTTACTTGCCCAACTGGAGCGATGAGCACTTCCTGATTAAACGGCGCCTACCCCGACAGCGGCGAGTCTATGAACTGGAAGATCTCCAAGGGGAAACGTTGCTGGGGACGTTTTACGAGACGGAATTACAGCCTGTTGTAAAAACACAGCAAGACTACTACACGGTGGAGCAGATTTTGAAAACGGAACGTCGACGTGGCAAACTGTTTCATTTCGTGAAATGGCAAGGTTGGCCCAGTTCCTTCAATTCCTGGGTCGCGGCCAACCAGGTGAAACGACTATAAAACCAGACACCACTGCCGTCCTCCTTCATTCCACGTCCGACTACAGTGCTATGGACCAACAGCAGCTGCCTCTGAAGACAGCGTCTCGCAAAACGCGCAAAGCGCAAGTGGGCTTTGGGGTGTTATTGCTAACCCTGCTGAGTGTGTTGTACGGAGGTGTGTTTTACGACGTGGCCTATGTCAGCACGTTACTTAACCAACTGAGAACACCAGGCACCAGCGAAACCGGTCTACAGAGAGCACCAGTCGTATCGAGCCCAGTCACCACCACACCCCGCGTACAAGCCACGTCGAGCTCTACACCTACACCAAGTACGCCCACTACGTCTGAACACCTACCGGATTTCATCCCTCACAGTGAACCGACGACCCACGTTGTACCCATCACCACCATCATCATCCCTGAACGTGAACAGACAACGACGACCGACGTTGTACCCACCACCACTCCAGTTCACTCGTACGAAATTTACAAGAGCGGGTTACCACGACAACGGATACACCTCGAACCATGGACCCTGGGTGGCAGCATCCCTTCACTTGCGTCATCGCAGGACCGACGGGCTCCGGCAAAACGCACTTCGTCAGGAAGCTCCTTCAACACGCCGACAGCATGATCACTCCACCCATTGCCAGAGTCGTGTGGTGTTACGGAGAATGGCAGGAAGCGTATGCAGCAATGCCCCACATCACGTTCGTGGAAGGCCTACCCAACCTGGCCGATTTGGAACCCGACACCTTGGTGGTTCTGGATGATCTCATGGCGGAGACGGATGCACGGGTCACCCAACTCTTTACCAAAGGCAGCCATCATCGACGGCTCAGCATCATCTACATTGTGCAGAATCTGTTCAGTAAAAACAAAGAACATCGGAATATCAGCTTAAATGCCCACTACCTGGGGGTCTTCAAAAACCCGAGAGATACCACTCAACTGCTGCACCTGGCGAGACAGATGTATCCCGGCCGCACACCGTTTGCGTTGGAAGCCTTTAAAGATGCCACAACCCCTCAGCACGGGTATATGCTCTTCGACCTCAAGCAAGCCACCCCCGACCACCTTCGACTACGGACCGGCATCTTTCCCGGAGAGACCCACCACGTGTACATGCAAAAATAATGTAAACACATCCACAGTGGCGCCCCCAGCTGGGGTCTGTGTGTTTGATGATGGGGAATAATAAAAAGAATGAATACCATAGCAGGGTTGACTTTGTCTGTGAGGTGGATAAAAAGAGCAGAGTTGTGGGTTCTAGCATTAGTTGTACAGGATGTCTGCGCGAGTACGGAAGCACGCTCCCACGCTCCGTGTATTGAAGACGGCCCCACCCGAGTTAGTCCGAACCATTGTACGCGGTGCGGACCCTGACCTTGTACGCTGTCTGTGCGAGATCGGGTACAACCTGTTAAAAGGCAACGTACCACTGACTCCGGCTCAGAAGACCAAGTTGGCCAAGCATAAGACAGGTCTCCGAACCCTAGTCCACAAGCGGGTCCCTCAAACACAAAAGAAAAAGGTGTTACAGAAAGGCGGCTTTCTCGGGGCCATCTTAGCACCGTTGGCCGCTTCCGTGTTGGGTCCAGTATTGGGTGGACTCTTCGGCCGACAATGAACCACACGAAAAAAATGGTCCTCGTCGAACCACGGTTCCTGCAAAACCTCCAATCACCCTACCCTGTCCCACCTACGGTGAAGACCATAAACAGCCTCGATGGAGAGATGCAACAGATCTTACAGAGACCGGGTTAAGCGACAGTGAGAAAGTACAACGGTACAATGAGACGCTTCAACGGTACATGACGTTCATGGACCAATACAAAACCCTCTCTACCCCAGCAACAGCACCACCACCACCACCACCACGTGACAGACCGCCGACCTCAGCACCGCTCCAACAGCCGCCATTACCAGGGGTACCACCCACAGCCCCACAGTGGGTGGAAGACGAAGTGCTGAAGAGTGTACCTGCATCGTTCAAGAAACAAGCTGGCCTGATATTACAACGGATGAAACAGAATCCTAACATGACTTGGAATGATAAAGGCGAACTCCTGGTACAGAATCAGGTGGTCCCCGGCACCCACATGACGGATTTAGTGAATGATCTG
Source organism: Hanleya hanleyi (assembly GCA_036873755.1). Classification (NCBI taxonomy): domain Eukaryota; kingdom Metazoa; phylum Mollusca; class Polyplacophora; order Lepidopleurida; family Hanleyidae; genus Hanleya; species Hanleya hanleyi. The sequence continues at coordinate 8,153 of JAVTVY010008132.1, read as the reverse complement.
ATGCGTCAACGCAGATCGCACACCGATCCTCGAGGATGGGAGGTCTTCGCTCAAGGCTTGAAAGACATGCATGTACCACAGGAATTGGTGGGGAACCCCCACCGCTGGGCCTTTATGCAGCAAACCCAGCAATTGCCGAGTGGCCCACTACCTTCTTGGGAATCCGAATGGGAACCGGAGTCACCCCCCAAAACACCACCACAAGGGGCACCTTTTCGCGCCTATAAAAAACCACCCTTGATCAAGACACCCCACATCTCCAGAGCCGTGACACGTAGCAAGTCACCGCGACGAACACGACGCCGCACACAACCGCCCAAGGCCTGGAAGACCTATTAAAACCAACAGCAGCAGCAGGACAGCTCAGTCGCCATGTTTTACCTCACCCTACCCAGTAACAGTTCGCTGGATGTGTTTCCTGACAACACCGTGGCCAAGTACGTGACCCAGTTACCGCAACCGTTGCATTTACCTGGACGATGGGAATGTGGCATTGTGGATATCCAATACCCTTACTCGTGGTACAACGTGCGAGCCAATGAAGTCTGGTACGAGGTGACCTACGAAGGAAAAGACACCCGACTCACCCTCCCCGAAGGCCAATACGATACTCCCAAGGAGTTCATCGGTGGGCTGTCAAGACTGTTGCATTATAAGGCTCTACGGCAGGTCACGAATAGTTCAAAACCCATCCAAGCCTATCCCTTCAAGAATCACGTGGACTTCGATTACAACGCACACAACGACAAGGCACAGCTTACCGTCACCGCCAACGCGAGTGTCGTACTGAGCCCTATCCTACAGCAAATGCTGGGTTTCGATCTACAGACGTTCGCTGGTCCCACCGAACACCATGGCGAGATCCCGATGGATATGAAGTCGGGTATGTACGGACTCTACGTCTACTCGGACGTGGTGGACAACCACATCGTGGGCGATATCAACACACCTCTGTTACGGGTGGTCCCCATTAAAAATAAGTATGGCGATCAAGTCACCCAGAGTTTCACCCACATGCTCTACCTGCCTGTACGACAAACCCACATCAACACGATCACGGTGGATATAAGAGATGACACGGGACGACCGGTGGCATTCCAACGCGGGAAAGTGGTGCTGACACTTCATTTTCGACAAGCACGTGCTCCCCACTTTGCATAATGAAGGTGCCTTACGAGTGCGATGCACGCAGCTATATGGACTATTATGCCCAACAGGCCGGGGTGGCTTTCCGGTGTTTAGTGGTGCACGCATGCAACGTGGACATGGACTGGGGAACATACTCGGGAACATCGTCAAAACGTTCCTGCCCTTGGTGACACGTGGGGTGAAAGCAATCGGCAAACAAGCGGTACGCAGTGGACTGGAAGTGGCCGGTGATGTGTTGGGGGTACGGCACCCAAAGAAGCCTTGAAACGGCGGGCCAAAGAAGCGGGAGGCGTCTTGGTGGCCAAAGCACGACGCACCGTAGGGAATAAAAGAGCTGCCCCATCGAGACCACGCACCAGTCGACGACCGACCCAGCGACGACGCACATCGAAGAAGACCCGGGATATCTTTTCTTAAAACATGTCCTTGATCCACGCCGAGTCCTGCCCCTCCACCAACAGTGAATTTGATTTGTGGACCGTCCCGCCCACACAGACCAGTGCCGAACAAGGATTATGGGTGGAGCATCTTCCGATCTCCAGCATCAACGCAACAGGGCCCATCGAGTTCACCATCAGTAATGCGGATACGACCTATGTGGATTTAGCCCATACCTACTTGTATGTGAAAGCCAAGATCACCAATGGAGATGACACCAGAATCGCCGACCAAGCAACGGTGGGCCCCACGAATCTCTGGCTGCACTCGATGTTTCAACAGGTGGATATATTTCTCAGCGACAAACTCATCAGTGACTCGACCAACACGTACCCCTATCGAGCCTACATCGAGACGCTGTTGTCGCATGGGCGAGAGGCTAAAAAATCTCAACTGACAGCCGCTTTATTCTACCAGGACAAAGCCGAGCACATGGGCGCAGAGAACGACAATACGGGATATAGCAAACGGAAGGCTTTGACCGCGAACGGCGTCTCGGTGGATATGATCGGTCGACTGCACGCAGACATGTTCATGCAAGACCGGTACCTCTTGAACAAGGTCCCCATCAAAATCCGACTGATACGGGCGCCTCCGACCTTCGCCTTGATGGCCACTAACGTAGAGGCGCATGTAGCTGACTATAAGATTGTCATCGAAGACGCAGTCCTGTATGTCCGAAAAGTGAAACCGAATCCAGCCGTTCAATTGGGACACATGAAAGCCTTGGAAACAAAACCAGCCCAGTACCCTATCCGACGTGTGCAAACCAAAGTGTTCTTTGTGTCTGCTGGAAATACGACCGCCAACAAAGACAACCTGTTCCTGGGGGAACTACACAAGCGATTGATCCTGGCCTGTGTGGAAAATACCAGTTTCAGTGGAGCCTACCCAGAGAATCCGTTTGACTTTAAACATTTCGGCATCAATTTTGTGGCCCTGCATGTGGATGGACAACAGGTGCCAGCCACGGCCTTAACCCCGAACTTTGGGCGCGCGAATTTCATTCGAGCCTATCAGAGCCTGTTTACAGCCACCGGTCAAATCAACCAAGACGAAGGGAATTTCATCAGTCGGGAGGACTACGGGAACGGATACACGTTGTTCTGTTTCGATCTGACCCCCACCTTAGAGAACGACCATCAGCTGGCCCTGGCCAAGCAAGGCAATTTACGGTTGGAAATCCACTTTCAACGAGCCCTCCGGAGCACCGTCAATGTGATCTGCTACGCCGAGTTTGACAACATCATTCAAGTGGACAAGGCGCGCAACGTGCTGTGTGACTTCTCCACCTAACATGGATACAGAGCAGATAACCACCGTGCTGGAGAATGACCCAGAGACACGTAGGGTCTTTCAAGGGGTGTTCGCCCGAGATGTGTTTCCATTAGACCGTGTGTATCCGGCTGCTTACGTTCTCAACACGGACCCGATGGAGCGACCCGGTGAACACTGGGTGGCCGTGTACTTGACAGAACAGCAGGGGGAATACTTTGACCCGTACGGCCTGCCACCCCTCCATCCCGATTTAACAGACTTCATGGATGAAGGCACAGAGACGTGGTGTTGGAACAGTCAAACTTTGCAAAGCCTGACCAGTGGCGTGTGCGGACAATATTGCTTGTTTTACCTGTACCATCGATGCCGGGGAAGACCCTTATCTACCATCGTACAGATGTTTGACGAGTACCCCAAGGCCGAGGACCGCGATGTACTCGTCTATGACTGGGCCGCCCATCATTTCAATGTACAAGCCCCGTTCTGGGCTTAAGTTAATGACAATCCCCTTGTTCTGGGCTTAAGTTTACAAGCCCCTTGTTCTGGGCTTCAATGTACAAGCCCCTTGTTCTGGGCTTCAGTTAATTACAAGCCCCTTGTTCTGGGCTTGAGTTTTCACGTGGTTGTTCTCACGTTGTTGTTGTTCACTGAATAAAAAAAAAAAAAAAAATGAGATCTCACCAAAAAACCCTGTCTTGTGTGTTTTATTCCTAATGCATCAATGCCCAATGTGGGGATTCAGTCAAACTGAAATCAGTGGTGTAGGATGGGGCCAAAATGTAACCCATCAAGTTTGGAATGCAAGAGCACTATAGTAAAAAATAGAGAGCCAATGAAATCAGCCTACAGACCAAGTACGTGTTTTTGGTCTAGGTTTGGAGCGGGCATTTCATTGAGGTACGTGTATACGGTGAGTGAAAAGACTCGTCCAACACGTATAGATTATGTTGATGACTATAAGTTCTAGGTAACCCATCAAGTTTAGAATGCAAGAGCACTATAGTAAAAATAGAGAGCCAATGAAATCAGCCTACAGACCAAGTACGTGTTTTTGGTCTAGGTTTGGAGCGGGCATTTCATTGAGGTACGTGTATACGGTGAGTGAAGAGACTCGTCCAACACGTATAGATTATGTTGATGACTATAAGTTCTAGGTAACCCATCAAGGTTAGAATGCAAGAGCACTATAGTAAAAATAGAGAGCCAATGAAATCAGCCTACAGACCAAGTACGTGTTTTTGGTCTAGGTTTGGAGCGGGCATTTCATTGAGGTACGTGTATACGGTGAGTGAAGAGACTCGTCCAACACGTATAGATTATGTTGATGACTATAAGTTCTAGGTAACCCATCAAGGTTAGAATGCAAGAGCACTATAGTAAAAATAGAGAGCCAATGAAATCAGCCTACAGACCAAGTACGTGTCTTTGGTCTAGGTTTGGAGCAGGCATTTCATTGAGGTACGTGTATACGGTGAGTGAAGAGACTCGTCCAACACGTATAGATTATGACTATAAGTTCTATGAGCATAATGCATGAAAGTGGCTTTGAACACCGTATTAGCCAATCAGTGGCCTAGAATGGAGCCAAAGGTAACCCATCCATGTCCAGAAAAACATTACCCGGGTGTACAAGAACCCAGATGTAGGCGCGGACGTCAGCGAAAGCACACCGTGAGTACCCCAATTCGATTGGCTGATTGTTCGACCGCTGATTGGTTCTTTTTCTCGACCGCTGATTGGCTCTTTTTCTCGACCGCTGATTGGTCCAAATGGAACTGCCCATCTTTCCCAGGTTCATCTAGAATCCCCTTTTTTTTTGGGCTCAAGCTCTGACTATAGCGATACCGCAACATTGTCTCATTGGACATTGGACCGTCTGACCTGGAGGTGACCCTTTGACCTTTTGACCCGCGTCCGCGCGCGCACTGCCGGGGATGACGCGGGATGACGCGCGCGCGCGCGCGCTGCGGGGCGCTGGGGCGGGGCGGGAAAACACCCCGGCGGTTGAACATTGGAACTCTTGTGGGTTTGGAGGATGAACATACGGACGTCTAAGGGAAAAAATTGGAACTCTTCTATGTTTGGAGGTAGTGTTTAGTGAAAACCCGGAAGTGACGTGACAACCCACGTGACCTGCGTATATACTCCTGTAAAATAGAGCCGATTTTATTTCTTTGGAAGGGGCAAGGTCAATAGGACTTGCGCTTTTTATACTACTAAACTGTGAAGTAGATTACATCTTACATAGGCCTTAAGGCCGTGATATGCATATGAAGTATTCTGGGGCATGGTCAGTACTTCCCAATTTTCCCTTCGTCTACTACTCGCCGATTTATATTTTCAATGAATACAAGGTTGTCTTGAGAAATATATCTCAAAATATGATTAATTAATGATTTTCCATCATGACAAACGAAAAACGGGCTTCCAACAAATATGGCGGTGGGTATTCGAAGCTGGAAGTCAGAAAATTGCCAAACTTCAAAAATTCAGATCTCAGCAACCAGAACGTCTTATGTGCTCACAGTTATTCACAATATCGTAAAATATGTATACTTGCTAACCTTAGTTGGATTCGTCATGAAATCATTTAGGAATAAGTAATTCGGGCACTTTTTGTGACATAGCAAAACGAAGATGACAGCCGTTTCCCTTTTCGCTGCGATGGTTTACACGGAAAACCGGCTCAGTTATAAAAAATCCATATCTCCGTAAATATGAAATGTCCAAACTTTTTACGTCAAGACAATATTCTTTATATATGTGTACTTCCTATTTCCCGCAGGAATTTATGCAATATAAATTCTTTCCGCAATAAACTTACAATTTACTGGTAATGGTAACGAAATTCTACGTGTCAATTTGAGCTGGATATGAAAACGCACTGAGTGACACGTGCACTGGCAACAATTCGCAACAGTGTAATGAAATGTGTTCATTTTTTAGGCGCCCATTTTCTACGACCTATACAGCCAACGTGGTTTATTAATATGCACACACATATGTTTTTCTTATAGTTCATTGGCTGAACCGCGAGGCCGGGGGAAAAATATCAAACTTGTTTGATAATTTCGCCTCGCGAGGCCAAATCCTCAGCAGTTTTACCGGACAGGCCAATGAATCGCATGTTATTTTCACTCGACTCTTCAAAATGGACTTGAAGAAGACGTTATGCGGGAACTGAAATCAATTTCTTGAAACTTTTGCTCACCGTGTGCGCTGAAACAACAAGAGAGCTGACAGGCAATTGAGGCCGTAAAAGGCGTTAGCTCAGCTGATATCTCTCGTGTGCGCCGGATTTTATACCGATGGAAATATCTGTGAATTTCGAAAAAATGCGTGACAAGCCAAGAAACAGAAAACCGCTGGGATGTCGACACCAAACCAGGGAGCATGTATGTGCGTTCATTTCATCCACGTGGTATACTGAACACCGGATTTACCGATGGAAATATCTGTGAATTTCGAAAAAATATATATGGAAATGAGATTGGTGGTGATACCCATATTTTTTTAGCATACGAATGCATGGTGATGAAGGCTTCATGGTGTGTTATACCCACCTAGGAAAAAAACAGCCCCAGATATGCATCTGGACTAAACTCTTTTATCAGGTAAGCTAGACTTTAGTACTATACTTGCGTTGAAACCCATGCAGACAACCTATTCAAATTTCAATGCATTGGCAACATAGCGTCGCACGAAATATACGCGCCCCTGTTGACCAGGATTTTTTTATACTCCCACAACAACAGACAATTTGAAGACAATTTTCTAGCGGGATGTTTTCTTGAATTATTTCCACTTTAAATCGTTCATACGCAACAAAATTATATCAAACTAATTCATGCATTCATATCTAAGTCATTCATATACCGCGGGAGACCACATGAAGGTGCCCCGATGCCGCTCAGCATACGTTCGATGAACGTTCGTAATTTTTCTTTTGCTGGTGCAAACTGGACGACGTAAATGCTCGACACTGGGGTGGCACTCGATCATAGACTGGTTATAATAACATGCTACAACACTTAAATTCAGATCTCATCAACCAGAACGTGTTATGTGCTGGCAGTTCATGACAATATCGTAAGATATGTATGCTTGCTAACCTTAGTTGGATTCGTCATGAAATCATTTGGAAATAAGTAATTCGAGCACTTTTTTGTGACATAGCAAAACGAAGATGACAGCCGTTTCCCTTTTCGCTGCGATGGTTTACACGAAAAACCGGCTCAGTTATAAAAATCCATATCTCCGTAAATATGAAATGTCCCAACTTTTTACGTCAAGACAATATTCTTTTATATGTGTACTTCCTATTTCCCGCAGGAATTTATGAAATATCAATTCTTTCCGCAATAAACTTACAATTTACTGGCAATGGTAACGAAATTCTTCGTCTCAATTTGAGCTTCCTGTACGGCGGCGGAACGTCAAGATCAAAGAGCGCGTGCTGCGACGTAACAGATCACGTGAGGGTGTAAATATAGATCGTTTGTTTACAAATATCAGCTGATCGTGTCTGATATATAACAAAGAATACCTTATAACAACAGTACTTTCCGTAATATCTGAATAGTTGATACTCGACCAAGAATTAATTATGACAGAAAAATTATCTGAGATAAATTTTCGCCCTATTCATAGAAGTATTCATCAACCAGAACGTGTTATGTGCTGGCAGTTCATGACAATATCGTAAGATATGTATGCTTGCTAACCTTAGTTGGATTCGTCATGAAATCATTTGGAAATAAGTAATTCGAGCACTTTTTTGTGACATAGCAAAACGAAGATGACAGCCGTTTCCCTTTTCGCTGCGATGGTTTACACGAAAAACCGGCTCAGTTATAAAAATCCATATCTCCGTAAATATGAAATGTCCCAACCTTTTACGTCAAGACAATATTCTTTTATATGTGTACTTCCTATTTCCCGCAGGAATTTATGAAATATCAATTCTTTCCGCAATAAACTTACAATTTACTGGCAATGGTAACGAAATTCTTCGTGTCAATTTGAGCTTCCTGTACGGCGGCGGAACGTCAAGATCAAAGAGCGCGTGCTGCGACGTAACAGATCACGTGAGGGTCTAAATATAGATCGTTTGTTTACAAATATCAGCTGATCGTGTCTGATATATAACAAAGAATACCTTATAACAACAGTACTTTCCGTAATATCTGAATAGTTGATACTCGACCAAGAATTAATTATGACAGAAAAATTATCTGAGATAAATTTTCGCCCTATTCATAGAAGTATTGTTTCCGTCACATCAATTT
>JAVTVY010008131.1:0-46408 GCA_036873755.1 Hanleya hanleyi | reverse complement strand
TGCCTACCGTTTGTCGGCGTTACTGCTTATAGCGAAGATGTATGCATATTACTCAGGATCGACCTAATGCCCATGAAGCAGCTGCACAATATTTTATATGCAAAACAGTAAAATTACACACCATAGTAGCACTTTTTATTTCATTAATATATCTGATAGAAAATTGAAATTGAAACTATCAGAAGAATAAATACCAAGGTACGTGCACCCCAAACTTTTGTATTGCAGGACCGATTATTTGCTAATCAAATGGTTAATGGTTGTCTTGAAAACGTCGTGCCAGTGTCGCCAATTATATGACTTTTTGTATAATCTGGAGCAAGATGGATTGTGGTGATATGTAATAGGGGCGGGTTTACGGCATCTTGGACTGAAATGCAATCGTAGAACTCCACAGTAAAGCTTCGCTCGGTACCTCATTTTCAGACTCTAGAATACGGAGGATTCTTGGACGTAGCCTTGGTATCTCAGCCGCGCATATATTGTACATGTTCACGTGGAGACTATGAGATAACCACACGGCCCTTAACACCGGTTTAAGCGGAATTAGATCCGCTAGTTTGGGAGCTGTGATGACAGATCAGCTCAAATAACAAACTCATCCAATGTTGATGGATGCGGAATTAGAGACGCTAGATGGTAACTATGACGACAGATCAGCTCAACTGCTGTTAATGGATGAGTATCGTATGGGATAAACATTATAAATGCACGAATACCCAGAAAATATCGTGTAATGCCCGACGTCGTGCGGCTTATATTTGTCAAATGTCATCTACAGAGGGCGGGTCTCCAGGACAGTTGGAGACGTGTACCGATTTTGTATGAACAATTTGTCGTGGTAAATTGGATGTTAGTTCGTAAATGTAATAATTCTGCATCAAGGATGAGACGTGTGTGAAGCTGATAAATAATTTGAGTTGAGATGTTAGTTTATAACGTGTAGTGATTCTGTAAGGAACGGTGGGCGTCAGACGGATTAAAATGTCGATTTTTACCTGCGGCAATTCTGCATCGATGACCGGACGTCCGTACAGATGAGATGTAATTCGAACTTGATATGGCAGTTTAAGGTGGGATTATAACGCGCACTGATTTTTTTTAGAAAAGAGTTAAGATATATAGAGCGAAGGGAAACCTCTGGAGAGGAGTTATCCTGCATTGGTCTTTCATATTTGTTTTTTCTAGTGAAAATTTCGTTGCTAGGAACAGGCGACTTTTCATCACCCTGAAATCATGCAAAACACCACATATCTTCCCAGACATTACTCACTAGGTGTGCGACGTGAAGGGACATGTTGGGTGAAAATGCATTACAAGCGTCTGGTCCGTCATTCATAATTCAGCCGTCCTCCATTAGAGAATATCCGCGTCCATAATCCAAAGACCTATTCCATATTCCATATAGCAGTATTAGCACCAAATTCAAAAAGACAATCATAGTATACATAAACATAGGCTTGTTTCCTGCAAGAGAGAAGCGGTCAACAGTTTTCAATGATGCCGGCAAGACATCATGATGTTCCAAAAATATCAAATCCGTATCGCTGATCGCTGTTAAACTTGGTTAAATGTGTATACCTAAATGCGTATATTATCGCTAGCTTGGATGTCAGATAGTCTATATTTCTCACCCTACTGCTTTTTTTTTGACAAATAAAATCGGGATAAATTTGAAAGAAAGATAATATGGAATTTTAACATGATACAAGCGATTACTGGTGACTGTATAACATTAGATAGATTCTTCGTTGCAATATGTAGACGGTTTGTTCTGCTATTTGAGTGGAAGTGTGTTGTATATGATACAGAGTCAGGCTTAGTTAGGGTACGTTTCACAATATGTATAAGGATACTATGTATCTACCACGCTAAATAAAAATAAAAATAACAGAACTTGAACAATTTACCTTTAACCTTTAAATCGTTGCTCTGGACAGTTAGGCTAAGATGAATTCACTTTAGATGTTGTGTATGTGGCTTGACACTGCCTGCAAAATTAGGAGAAATATATTAAAGTTATTAGTGGTACGCAAAGTAAGAGAGAGAAATAAACGTATAACATGCATTGCTGTACTAGTATGTCAAATACTTGGTCATAATAGTGGTACTTTCATAGGGCACGGATTAGCAACTACTTAAAACAATATTTGTTGAATCTTCTTCACAGCATCAGCAAGGCCGTCAAAAGAGACAAACCACGATGAACTACAACTGGACTTATGAGCAGGATTATCGCTGGATATACTCAAACACCAAGTAGATAATCAGTTACCTCATTTAATGTGACACTCTAATGTTAGACTAGGTAAAATGACACTACAGGCCTAAGAGTATACTTAAACCTACACCACTTGAAATGTCTGTTATTCGGTAAACCCTATTGAAACACGGAAGATTGAAAGGGAATTCAACGGTAGAAAATACATGAATAGATCTGTGACAGAAAGTCCCGCTTAAAAGATTCACTCAATACTTGTCGCATAATAGCCGGGACATAAATGTTATATTGTGACCATGACGCTGTGAAATTTTCTGATGAGTTATTTGCGACTCCAGGTCAACACGAATCGTATGTATAAAGAGTCACATGTTAAGTGTAGACATTTCCATTGTATGGCTCCAGTATCAAATACACAAGTATTCACTTTTATATGATTGGTGGTAGCGTACATAAATAATTATCAAAGTCTAGGATTAAATCGATTTAGACCTGGGATTAAATGGATTTAGACCTCGATCTAAGTCAACCAGTCAAATTAGTTTTAATTCACCAGTAAAAGCCAAGGATAAAAGAGATGATTACAATTTCGACATCGTGAACCATCTCTATACCAGGGGGACCTGCATATGGCGTATACATATCTCGCCTAGCAGCATTCGGTAGATCCTGTGTAAAATGTGGCGATTTTAATCAACGCCACAAAACATTATTGCAGAAACTTGTAAAGTAAATACTCCTAAGTTTCTCAGATTTGGGGATACATATCGTATGCTGATAGCAAAATACGAGCGTAGCGTAGAAGCTCTATGGCGTACGTTTCGTAACTTGTGTTTTATTTCGCTAAACCCGGGGACAGCGGCCGTATGAACCTATGTATTTCAATATCCTCATAGTGTTCATATGAACAGTCACAATCAAAGCGTGACTGATACATCATACACTAGATAGCGACTTTACAACGTATATCATATGGATTAACCCTATCTGGCCTGGGCGATTTGGAGTGTATCGCAGCCTCGGGGTGGGGGGGGGCGGAAAGTGCACCCCCTATATATTTTCTCTACCACTAAGGCTAGAGCGCTGAAACTTACCACACAGTATCTTTGGTACAAGCTCTATCGGGAAATGTAAAACAATTCAAGATGGCCGCCATGATGACGTCACAGTGACGTCATCTTCTCGGAAGCCATTTTTGGCCTTTTTGGGGTCGATTTTTCGAAATTTTCATTTTTCCGATTTTTCTTTCGAAAAAAATCAAATAAAATATAGAGTAATTAGTTTTGCATAAATAAAATACTTTTAATGCCTTTTAGGCAAGGAAAATGTGAAGAAATGGAGCCAAAAGATTAAAAAACACGACTTTCGCGGATACCACATGAACGTCATTTTGAATTTACCCATGATTCTCTGCCCGGGGGTATATGAAAATAGGCTCAAAATGACCCCAATAAGATAAGCTTAAAGGTCGCCAAGTTTCAGCCTCCTCGGTTTTGTTGTTTCGGAGCAGCAGAGAAAAGTTCACTAGGGGAGCACTTTCCGCCCCCCCCCCCCTCCCAGGCCAGGTAGGGTTAAGATTACTGATCAACGATACGGATTTGATATTTCTGAAACATCATGATGTCTTGCTGGCACCATTGAAAAATGTTGAATTTTGTCACAAATACGACATTATGGCCTAACACTGCCTGCAACCACGCGTTTTGTCACAAACTGAACTTTGACAAAACGAGTTAGTAATGTCGAATAATGATGAAAATATATCAGTTGAATCACCAAGCTCAACCACAATTCATCAATGCATTGAAACTCCGTGGAATACTATGGGGCACTTAATATACCATCTGTGAACGGAAGGAAGACATTCATCAGGAACATTTCGAGCAGGTATCGCTTTATTTATTGGATGTAATCTGGTGCACATAGATGCATCTACACATGGGAAACCTGAAATCGGATCCTAAAGACCCAACTGATCGCTGTAGTCACATTATCATGTATGTGTCACGAATTTGATTGACAGCTGTTTCGTATGGCAGGGGTAGAACTATGTTGCACCGCCTTGCGGTGGGTTTCATAACAGATCCAGTTCACTGCACGTGGTGAAGTGTAAAATGAGAAGCAATTATACTAATGTAGATACCCTATAGGCACTCTGCCTTTTAGAATATTAAACAAATATAGATAGAGTGCCAAGATGTCATGTTACGATTGGTTACATTTGTAAGACGCAGATTTTCCTACGTAATGCATTTGAAAACAGCTGGTTGTATTCATTTCATGTCGCGCTGTGGGCCCGAAGTCTGTTGGCACCGGGCAGGAACTAAACTGAATTTGTTACACTCAGCTCACGAGGGTACAATCGTAAATACATTTTGCAGCACAGGAGATTACAAGTCATTATGTATGACTGACATCAGTGTACAGATTTTTATAAGGCGTGGTAGAATATTTGTTGATAGCAAGCCTTTGAATTTATGAATGTCTGGTTGTCTGATATAATATGGGGCAATTTTAACATTTTCTATCTTCTTTGAAAAAAAGGACACTGAAGCAAATAATAAAAAATAGTACAATATGCGAGAATATCACAACCTCAGTCCCATAACCGTGGATAGAGATCTTTTTCATAAACCCTGCTGTTTTGCACGGGAACTGGCTAGTGACGTCAACTGAAGTCGGCTCCAGTCACTGACACATGGTAACTCATATACACACACATCAGAATATAATCGAGCAAACCTCTGCCAATATCTAACAGATTTTCATTCTGGTTAGTGATTATTAAACTCAACGAAATGCCCGTTTCAGTAATATATAATTTGAAAAATAATCCTTTTGATCCGAAATATTTACCACAAAAGGTGTTGTCATTTACCGCGGTATGCCCACATTCGGTTTTCATCATTTTTCTTAAAACATGAAATATAATCTATGAAATAAAAATCCAAATTTATATTTTTCATCTCGAGTATTTTAGGATCATTATGAAAATATAAATAACACTTCCGTATCTTGAGCGGTTTTCATGTAATGTTTACGGGAAAACGTATAACACCTTCTTGGGGGCATTTCTGAAACCGAACGGGACATCCCGCGATATGCCTACGACCGTAAATATATCGACACGTTTAAAGCCGCTGACATACTGCACACATACCACAATATAATCGAGAAAAACACCAGCAAATATGGTGAGTAATCATTTTCATTTCTAATATAAACCATGGATAACACTTGAAAATTTTATGGTGGGATTTCTACGGAAATTTGTTGAAGATTTTAGAAATATAGGCTGCCGAAAATCCTATTTCTATGTATACTATGATTTTTTCTTTTAATTTTGTGCTAATGCTATTATATGAATCTGAACATATTGGATGACAGACTAGACGCTTGTATTTATCAGTTTACACGATTTCTCTATCTAGACATGGAGCGGCAATTGCAGTTCCTTCTCTTTGTTGAATATGGAAGTGAGATGTGTAACAAGAAACAAGAAATACTGGTGTTGCATCGTGTATACATTGAAGCGATATGCAAGTGGTGGGAAAAATTGACGACGCCTGGTGACTAAAACGTAACCATGTGACTTTACAGGGAAGTATTCGTCGACAGCTAACATTCAAACCCGAGAATACGGTGGATTCTCGGAAGTAGCCTTAGTATCTCAGTCGCGATTTTATTGCTATTCATGTGGAGGCTATGAAGTATTCACACGGCCCCTAGCACCGGCTTAAGCGGAATTAGTTGCGCTGACTCGGGAGCTGTGATGACAGATCAGCTCAAACGACTCATCTGAAGTTAATAGATGAGCATCATGGACGCCTGATGGAGTAAACGCCTTAACATGGGGTAACCTAGTAAATGCACGATAGCTAGAAAAAACTAGCCTGTAATGTCCGACGTCGTACGGTCGTACGGCTTAAATTTCCCACCCAAACAATAAAACTACATATATTTGTCGAATGACCTGTACAGAGGGCGGGCCTCGGGGACTAACAGTCCAATACTGAGGCCTTTTGAACGTTCAAACCTTCGCTGTTCCACACATTTATTTTGCAACCTTTCACTGGGAATCCAGAGGAATATCCGCAGTGATCAACGAAGCTAGATCCGGTGTCGGACCTATGGCCAGTGCCTAATATTGACTAGATAATATCAACTGTCAGTGCATTGTGGAGTAGGTGGTTGAATTGTGTGGTTAATTTTTGTGAAATCAAGTTTATATCTTGCATCAAACTTATACAGCTGTAATCGTGCAACCATGTAACATGATCATGGTGATTATCTTCCTATACAAATTCGGCAATTTGTTCAATTTTATTTGTCTTCCAACCATTCATAACGATTCACCGAAACTGTATTGGACTCCAAAAATACATAAATCACCATACATAGCTAGATCCATAGCTGGATCTAGAAGTTGCACCACCATGCTTCTTTCAAACCTGTTAACGAGGGTCCTTCAGGAGGTAAAAGGCATTTTGGGAAAGGTATTGCGCCACTGTGTCTAAGAACTCTGGCATTAAATGCATGTGGATATTGAAAAACTCAAAATGTCTTACGGAAGAATTTGATGCTAAAGGTCATATACCGTACAGACATGGGATATCTTTCATGGAATATTTTTTATAGAGTTGCTTGAATTTCTCATTTATAATATCTATATGAAATTTGGCAATACAGAATATCAGCAGTATATAGGTATTCCGATGGGTACTAATTGTGTACCCCGTGTGACTAACCTATATCTGTCCTCTTATGAATACGGTTATAAGCAGACGCTTTCAAAACCAGAAAATTTCAAATTGGAGCGATATGCAAGAAGTGGGAAAAAATTGACGACGTCTAACGACTAATAAGCAACCATATGACTTCTACAGGAAAGCATCCCTGAGCCCGTTCCTTCTCATTCACCGAACGCTAAAAAGACGATCTTCTTGCTGTAGATAATCGCTATACAAATGCCGCAGAGAAGGATATATATCCGCCTTCACTGGATTTGAAGGAAGCTACAGATAACCCTAACGGCACATCTTATTTAGATCTATATCTCTATAAAAATGAAGCGAGCCTTCTCTATTGTCGACTTTACGACAAAATAGATGATTACAATTTCGACATCGTAAACTATCCCTACCTGGGCAGTAATAAGAGGGACCTGCATATGGCGTATACATATCTCGTCTAGTAGCATTTGCTAAATCCTATGTTAAATGTGACGATTTTTATATCAATCATCAAGCGCCTCCACTCGAAGTTTCTCAAATTTGGCGATACACAACGCATGCTGATAGCAGAATATGAGCGTGGCGTGCAAGATCTATGGGGGTGCGTTCCGTAGCATGTGTCTAATTCCGCTTAACGCTATCTGGCCTGGGCGATTTGGGGTGTACTGCAGTCTGGGGGAGGGAAAGTGCCCCCCGTACATTTTCGCTATCGCAAATGCTAAAGGACTGAAACTTACCACACTATATCTTTGGGTCAAGCTCTACAAGAATCTGTAAAAAAAATCCAAGACGTCCGCCATGATGACGTCACAGTAGCGTCATTTTCAAAAATGCATTTTTGGAAAAGAATTTCGGTTAGAATTTCCGAATTTTCTATTTTTGGTTTTTCCTCGGAAAAACTGCATGATAAATCAGTAAATAATAATCCGATATGAAATGAAATATGTTTTACCCAGTTTTCCATGCAGGAAAGCAATTGAACAATTGAAGAAATCTGACGAAAACATCACTTTACCATGATCCTTTGCTCAGGGGGTCATGCAAATGACCGTAATATGATAATCTATAAAGTCACGGAGTTTCAGCTCTCATTTTTTATCATTCCGGAGATAGGAGCAAAAAACCAACTGGGGGAGGCGGAAAGTGCCATCCCCCCCCCCCCCCAGGCCAGGTACGGTTAACCCGGGGTTCGGGGCCGTATGAACCTATGTATTTCAAGATCCTCATAGTGTTCATATGAACAGTCACATTCAATGCGTGACTGAGATACACCGTACTCTAGATAACGGCTTTACAACAAAAGTCATATGGATTAAAAATACTGATCAGAAATACGGATTTAATATACTTGGAACATCACGATATCTTGCTGGCATCAATGAAAACTGTTAACCGCATTTCTCTTGCAGGAAACTAACCTAGTTTTATGTATACTGTGATTTATTTACTTTTTTCAATGTTTTGCTAATGGTCTTTGGATTTTGGACGCGGAAATTCGTTAATGGACGACGGCTGAATATTGAATGACGGACTGCGCGCTTGTATTTGAGGAGAGTTGAACTATGAAACATAGAAGACAGAGGGTGTAATGATCCAATAATAGTCGAGATTTTGAGACATATAGATCAAGTGTTGTCTCAGATATCCTAGAATAATTCCCTGTAGAATTTTGAAGTTTTACCAGGTCAAGTTTCTGTAAGTTTCAACAGACAGAGGGAGCATTAAGCCTGGTGAACATGTATAGACAAACTCAACTTTACATGAATTGATAGGGTCTGAAGTCTTAAACGTATTTGTATACCAGTTGGTATGAACTAAGATTCTTGAGCTTCTAAAATATTACAACTATGTTCCATGTTTAGAACATCTGACTTGGATTTTACTGAGTGTCAAGGCTTAGAAACCGAAAAACCATCTCCTTTTCAACTTCTTTATACTTTGGAATAAATTGGTGAAATGTTTATGACATGGTGTTTTAAAGCACATGCTTTAAAATGGAATACTAATTCAACTAAGAATCAGTGTTCTCATCCAGTCCTTATCTCAAAGAATCTGGGCCTAGACTGATTCACACTTGATTATAATTCAGTGATTTTTTTTCAAGGAACTCTATTCGAATACCGGAAATAATTATATGTCAGTCAACAAAGAAAGCTGCCAAAGAAATATCTGTATGCCTAAATGTGAATTACTTCTCGCGTTTGAATTTCTAAAGTGGCGCATTATCCTAACACATTTCAAAACAATTGGCGTGATATAAACTTGAGGAATAGTATTTTCTAGTGTCACTTTGAAAGTATAATATTATGATCAACGTAAAAAGCTTGTGGAGAAGGTTAATGAATTTATTGAAAATTATAAAAATAAATGCATTCATCAGATGGCATCAAGTCGAAAACCCTGTAGATCTCTACTCTTCTGATAATTCAACCAAAGCATTAACATCCAGTCATTCCTAAATCACAAGCTTACGTAACCCTCTATCTGTTGGTACCCGATAGGAAAATATCAACGATCGTTTGTCATTTGCCTATGAGAATGCGAAATTTATAGACAAATATTTATCTCATATTACATAGTGCTAGAAAAGCTCAGAATACTGTTGTCGACACCACGTGAAACATTGCTGATACCCGTTTGAAACTGTCAAAACTGTCGATACAGAGAGAGTGAAAGTATATGACCACCCGTGAAGTTGGGACAGTTGTTATTCCATACTGATTTATATCCAGATTTAGTTGGAGATCGGGGGAGAGCCATATATTTTAGTTCCGTGAATACAGAACAGGAAGTTCCGAGATGCTGCACTAACTTTTTCAGCATAGCGTTGATAAAATATTAATCGCACAGCATCGTTCTAGGAATAAGGGTATATGTATTTTCAGCACACAGTACCGTCGGTCTATAATCGGATGATTATCAATAAAAATGTTTCCAGAATTACCCAATACATCCACATAGAAATCCATGACGTGCTTGTCCACTCGCACAACAGCTGGCGGATGTCCGGCAAATGGAGGTTACAGACTGAGTCTGGAGTGAACTGTTAGAGATTTCAGTTCGCTTTGTGTGCAGGCAACATGAGTCATGATACTCTCTTGTGTTGCCCCCTGGAAGTATGCACCATTTCATCATACCCAGTCATGGTCCGTCTTACAAACGCGAGCCATGACTCAAAGGAATCTATTACGCCAGGACAAAGACCAGCTGTTTGAAGAATACTATTTGCAAATAACATTCAATATGCCCTATCTTGAGCGAATAAAGCGCCCGGCGAACCGTATTTCGTCCAGTGTAGCTGTTTTGAGTTCAGATGTTCGTATCCGTGTTTGCTAAGAGACGATCACATGGAGTATCCTCCAGGTTTATCTCCGATTTTCATAACTTTGCTTCTTTTGAACCCATGCCTGAGTTATCCCGGATAGAGACTGCCATGCAGAGACATTCTGCCACATCTCACTACGACATACTAGCACAGACTGATGTCACTCGGAAAGCAATCATACTGTATGTACTTTGTAATCTAAGCCAATAAGAATTATAAACCTCACGTGCGAAGATAATTAGGCAACGTATTAATATGAATAAATTATTGTCCGGTAAACAAAGTAACAGTATTTTTGACGCACAGTGTCAGGTAAAGAGTCTGTCATGACACATTGTGTTTGTGTAAGGTTGACTATCGGCAGCATAATTACAAAGCTTCCTCCATCCCTGAGAATTGCTCATTATTCTCATAAGTATCATTCTTATATATTGTCATGATAATATATGAGCGCCACCAAGATTCCACATGCGAAACTGACGGGCAATGCGGACTGGGAGAAAAGTAAATATGCTATTTTCTCACATGGTACTGGCTGTATACTACAAGACAAGAATGACAAGACTGTTGACTCTAAGCTTAATTTAGATAGCTTGATCGAATGTTTAAGTGTCTAAATTGCTAGCTCAATTTGCATTGCATACACATGTAGTTGTCTAGGTTCAAATGCGCTCATCCAGTCCAGTTTGATCATCATGACCTAAAATAAATAAAGCCGGTATCATGGAGAACCAGGCATTCAAGGACAAGTGCTAATGTATCCATCCTTTCGAAATATTAACCCTGTGTGTGACCGGTTTCTAAGCTACATTCACTTAGATATATGTACATAGAGTAGGCTCGGTGAGTTGTGCCAGCTGAGAGTGAAGCTGACCAAGCAGCATATTATTATAATGTCGCCATGAAGTGAAAACTATACAACGTAACCTATATCCTGCCTTTATAGGTCAATTACTTTTACATACTTATGGCTAAAGTAATCGGATATAAGGCCTCGTACAGTAAATGAATAGATTAGGCTGTTTTTGGTGCGCGTAATATTATGCGATATGCTCTATGCTTGCATTGTGCTTGTCGGAATGTCTAAAACAACTATGATTCAGATCATCGTTTTATTATAGAAGATAGCGATTTTGTCTAGTTTGTTTTACCACCAGTGAGAATTAGTTTCACCTCCAGTGTTACTTGGCAGACGAATCAATGGATAAAAAGTAAAGAAAGTTTGATTTTTTCCGGTAAGTTTGTAAATGTTATCAACTTTGATTACAAACCGATACAGAATCAACAAACTACTATTTTATTACAGATTAGTATCGATTCATATAGGTTATGTATCGATCTGATTCTGTGCAACCCATAAACATTAACTGAACAAAATACTGATGAAAGGAAAAACCATGGACATGATAGGCTGTCCAAATAGATAGGCTAACAAAAGTAAAATTCAAGGGTCGATTCGGTACGGTTAGCATAAATATTGTTAAATAAACTAATAATATATCTTATGGGGCGTATCAATACAATCACACAAAAAATGTGCACATAATTTGAGAAAAGTAGAAAGTCTATCCCGGGAAGGGATAATTTACACGGTCCGTTTTTAAATGGAGGAAGACGAGAGAAGGAGACATTGTGTTTGAGTATGAAAGTGTTCAATGTACGACGTCGACACGGCGGGGTATAGCAGATTATAGCTGGTTCGGTCATGTTCGGATTCACGTGCATGCGTCCCTTCGACTTTCCCCTGACTGCCACCGAGCTATTAAGCACTGTGTATTCGAAATGGCCATTGCAACTTAACGCAAGGCTATTATATGGATAACAAATTCTTTAGTGCTGTGAAGCTGACGTTTTGTTGGATATACTCCCAACTTTTCAAAGCTAGTGTTTCGAATACCGTTGCGCTAATCGCCTTGTATTCTAAATGCGTTGTGGCGATCTGAGCCATTGTCAAGTCGTATGTGTTCATGTGCTTTGTATAAAGAGTTATGGCATTTTGTTCAGACTTAAATAATTGATTATTTAATATATTTATCAACATGGGACGTTGTCAGGGTAGAAAACACTTCTAAAAACTGTTGAAGCGGTTGTCCATAAGAACGTCTTTCTGATTAATTATTCTCATTTGCCAAATGCCACTGAAACAAGTTATATTCTAAATGCCAATCGGTGTGGACGATATACACAATCTATTGAAACTAGAGGTTCCGCTTTGACCCTTGAGTTGCCGCTCCGGCATGAAGCCTGTGCTGGTTGTTTTTTAAGCAAAAACATACGTCTCCCCCAACCTCCCCCCTTGCCTTGAGTGGGCACGTAATTTAAGGGAAAGTCCTATAAAATGAATGTAGCAATAAGTATCCTAAACAAAGCTGCGCATCTAAAAATATTAATTACAAAGAGGCGATTCTCATCGTTGCAGTAACCCAGTGAGGAATCGGGATTTATATAGCAATGAGTGGATTGCCGACATCTACAGCGTCCAACCAATGTGAAATACATGCAATTATGAAGCATCAACTATTTCGAAACTGATCACAATATAGAAAAAATGCAAAACATACAAGAGCCACACCTATAGTATACATGCTGTACCGTATAGAAGTTTCATGCATCTGCTTTCAGTAGTTTCCAAGATATGGAGTGAAAAAAAATTGGACAGACAGATAAGCACATTTTGCATGGACCCACGCAAGCACTAGCTCACACCAAAACTTAATTAGATCATAAGGCCATTTCAATGAAGATACCATCCGAGTTTGGTGAAATTTCATCCAGTAGTTCTCCACATATCTTGTAGACAAGAGTAGTCCTGTACATACATGTAACAAAGCTGGACATCAGAAAGAGATGGATGCACGCAAACAAACCAAAACCTAATCAGATGAGGAGGCCATCACGATAAAGTTGACATCCAAGTTCGGGGAAATTCCATCCAGTAGCTCTTCAGATATTGTGCAGACAAGGCTTGTCTATACATGTACAAGTAGACAGACGGATGAACACCAAACACGCGCGCACACCAAAACATAATAAGATGCGGAGGCCATTCCAATAAAGATTCCATCCAAGTCTGGTGAAGTTCACCAGAGGCCATCACGATAAAGCTTCCATCCAAGTTCGGGGAAATTCCGTCAAGTAGTTCTCCGGATATCTTACAGACAAGGTCTGTCTATACATGTATAAGTAGATGGACAGGCAGACAGGCAACATTCCCAGACGAACGCATGCATGCATACCGAAACCTAATCATATGAGCCCATTGCAATGAAGCTTCCACCCAAGTTTGGCGAAATTTCGTGGTAGTTCTCCAAAATTCTTGCAGACAAGGTTTGTATATACATGTACAAATAGATGGACGGACGGACGGACACGAACGAACGCTCGCACACACACACCAAAACCTAATTAGACGAGGGGCTATCCCAATGAAGCTTCCATTCAAATTTGATGAAATTCCGTCGAGTAGTTCTCCAGATATCTTGCAGACAAGGTCTGTATATACATGAACACTTAGATGGACGGACGGGCGATGAACATGCATAAATGCACACACACACCCAAACCTAATCAAATGAGGGGGCTATCCCAATAAACCTTCATCCAAGTTTGGGGAAATTCTGTCCAGTAGTTCTTCAGATATCTTGCAGAAAGGGCCTGTATATACATATACATGTACAAGTACATGGACAGACGGATGTACACCGAACATGGACGAACGCACACACAAACCAAAACCTAATCAGATGAGAGGGCTATCCCAATAAAGCTTTCATCCAAGTTTTGGTGAACTTCCGTCAAGTAGTTCTCCAGATATCTTGCAGACAAGGCCTGTATATACATGTACAAGTAGTTAAACGGACGGACGGACACCGGGCAAGGATGAATGCATGCACACATACACCAAAACCTGATGAAATGAGGGGGCTATCCCAATGAAGCTTCCATCCAAGTTTGGTGAAATTCCATCAAGTAGTTCTCAAGGTATCTTGCAGACAATACTTGTATATACATGAACAAGTAGATGGACGGACGGACGGACACCGGACACCGGACACGGATGAACGCATGTCCACATACCAAAACCTAATCAAATGAGTGAGCTATCCCAATGAAGCTTCCATCCATGTTTGGTGAAATTCCATCCAGTAGTTCTCAAGATATCTTGCAGACAAGGCAAGGGGACGGACAGACATCCATCCAGACATCCATCCATCCATCCAGACAGACAGACAGACAGACAGCACAAACACTAGATGTCTCCCCCAACATAGTTGGGGGAGACATAATAAAGTAGAGAACATCTTGAAAAGGGTGCTTTGGATATTTGAAGTTATACGGCTTTGCGCATGATTGCATCCGTTACTTTCTCGATTTCGACTTGAGCTAATGAGTAGTATAACCGTATACAGCTTTCATAAACAATTATGAAGAATGCTTGCAAAAGAAGCCTGTGGTAATGTGTTGATTACCGAGGTATACCATTCCTGTTCTTAAACCATTATGATAATTGTGTTATTGATATTGTGCTTCCCGCCTCAGTAACATGTGCTGAATAATATTTGGAATATTCCTTTTTATTGTAATCCAGGTAAATCGACGGTGATGTGGTAAGAGATAGCAGGTTCATCGATAGTCTACCTCATAAAAACGGCCAAATTTTGGTATTTGACATGCGCAAATTGTGCCACATTCAAAGAAAAGATCGGATATTTTCATTTTTTGGCAAACTATTATTCTTTGAATTTAAATGAGGAATTTGGCAATTTCCAACCGTCAGTATCTCGGAAACGGGCTCAATGACCCTAAACGTTTCGCTGATTCTACATTTTCACTAAATATACCTTTTTTTTCTCTTTGAATAAAATTTTATTCGGTCAGATAACTTAATATATACATACATTCCTTGTATACAAACATTATACATGTCTTATACATTCATTATACAGTATAAATTCATTGATTCATTATATGTTCATTAAACATTACACATTCATTATATATTTTATACATTTATTTCATTGCATATTGAATCATTATATTGAGAACTCTATATTACGTAATTTACATTCACGGTTCAACAGTGTCCGAATATTAGCATATTTGCCATATCTAAATTTAGTGATACATAGTTTCCCTACCAAAATTACTTTGTTAATCAAACATAAATCATTGTTTCCAATATATCTTACACTGAACATACCCATCATGATATCAGTCATTGATCAAGTAAGTTGGCACTGCGTTTTAACAGATAAACTTCTCTCAATGTCATACCAAAATAATCTAATGTCATTACACTGAAAAAAGAAATGTTCTATATATTCCATATTTCCACACCATTTACAATTTTCAGAATCTGATTTTGACATTTTTTTCAGTAAAATATTCGTTGGGTATATATTGTTCAATATCTTCCATTGTAGTTCATTAATTCTGGGTTCTTTTAAAGTTTTATATGAAATAGTCCAAACAAGTTTCCATGGCAATTCCTGTTCAAGTTTTCTATTCCAAAAATTCACTCCATGTGGTATATACACTTCTTTGTTCAGCAACGAAACAAAATCGCAAGTTTTAAGTAGTTCTATCTTCTTATCCCGCATACAAAGTTCATCAGTAAGATTGAATACTACATGTATTCTTCGCATTGCCACCTTAAGTGCATTGTCCTCCAATATGGATCTACCATCACATTCAATCTTATTGTTTAAGGCATCAAAGGACAACAGTTTACCATGTTCATCCATCACATCTCCTACCAGCATGATACCAGCATTTTTCCAGCGAGGGAAATGTAATTCATCACCTTTGTACGTTATGAGTGCATGATACCATAAAATATCAGTATTTTTAACATTATCAGGGCAATCTCTCAACGAGAGCCAATCTGCTAAAATACATCTATAGAATGCAGGTATTTTCTCCACAAATTTTACTTCTTGTACTCTATTTAGTAAGGTACAAACCTTTATAATCATTAAGTTTTTACCAAATCTCTTAAAATGCCATGTCGGTAGCACCATCCATCGCTCATTATCTGCATTGAGTAATCTGCTTATCCATCTCAGTCGTAAGCCTTTTACCCAATTAAAAATATCTACCATTTTCAAACCTCCATCCTCATGGTTCTGGATCAGCACTTTACGTTTAACCTTTTCTATCGAATTTCCATTTTTATACCATACAAATTTATAAAACATAGTATTCAGTCGGTTTAGAACAGGTTCTGGTGGCACGAAGGCCATGGCTAAATGTGAGATCTGTGACATTAATAAGCCTTTAACGACCAATATCCTTCCTGGAATTGTCAAAGATCGTTTCTTCCACGAGGATATTATTTTGTCTATGGATTCTATACGATTGCTCCAGTTCACCATGATACTACCCGTTGTACAACTGTTACCAAAATATGCCCCCAAAACTTTGATATGTTCGTCATTTCCTAATTTCCATTGAACTTTACCCGGTTTATCATTCCTATGCTTCCAGCGGCCAAGCCACATAACTTCTGATTTGTTTTCATTTAACTTAAGACCAGTAAATAAAGAAAACAGATGAAAATATTTAGTACAGCTTCCATAGAAACATCATCACCCAGAAACAGTGTTGCGTCGTCCGCATATTGGGATATATTGACAGAAATTCCACCAGGCAAGGAGATCCCTTTGACAGTTGGAGTCTGTCTAATCTTACATGCCAATACCTCAACAGAAAGAACAAAAATTAAAGCGCTAAGTGGACATCCTTGTCGGATTCTCTTTTCAATGGGAAAGCATCTGGTCAGCCAGCCAGCATTTGTTACGCAACTCTTTGTATTATTATTGAAAACATTTATCCATCTACAAAACTGACTACCAAACCCCAAATCCTGCAACATTCGTATCATATATTCTTTAGATATTGCGTCAAATGAGCGTGCAGAAGTTAGCAATAAGTTCGACGTTCGACATTCGACATTCAATGTTGAATATATTGCTGAAAGTGATGTTACACCACATTCAACATGTACACTGAATTTATTAAGGTATTGATGCATAATTCCATAAAATCAAACGCTCAAGCACCATATTACCAAAATTATAACAAATCCTATATATTTTGCCAGTACCAATAACTGCATCTCTATTAAGGTTCTCTGAATATCCTGCTTGTATATAGAGCCAGACACATGAAAACTTCGACTTTTATACCTTTCAAAGTATTCTAAACACCATGCCCTCTTTACCATTAGCCTAGGAACAAGCGCTAACTTCAAAATCAACATTGGCATCCAGTTAACCCTACCAGACTTGGGTGAGCCAACATGGCCCCACCCCCTTACCAAACTTTCTGCGCTATCTTCGGAACCACAAAAAAGTAATAGCTCACACTCCGTGACTTTATATTTTATCATATTGGGTTCATATTGAGCCTAGGCCTATTTGCATAACCCCAGGGGAGAGCATCATGAGTAAATTCAACATGGCGGTCACATGGATTACCTTAACCCTATCTGGCCTGGGCGATTTGGGGTGTATCGCAGCCTGGGGGGGTCGGAAAATGCCCCCCTATATATTTTCTCTACCACTAAGGCTAGAGCGCTGAAACTTACCACACAGTATCTTGGGTTCAAGCTCTTCCGGAAAATGTAAAAAAATCGAATATGGCCGCCATGATGACGTCACAGTGACGTAATCTTCTCGGAAGCCATTTTTCAGCTTTTTTGGGGTCGATTTTTCGAAAATTTCATTTTTCCGATTTTCTCTTGAAAAAAATCTTATAAAATAGAAAATAATTGGTTTGGCATAAATAATATACTTTTAAGGTCTTTTAGGCAAGGAAAATGTGAAGAAATGGAGCGAAAACATTGAAAAAACACGACTTTCGCGCATACCACATGGTCGCCATTTTTAATTTTCCCATGATCCTCTGCCAGGGGGTTGAAAATAAGCTCAAAATGACCCCAATAAGATAAGCTTGAAAGTCACAAAGTTTCAGCCTCCTCGGTTTTGTCGTTTCGGAGCAGCGGAGAAAAGTTCATTAGCGGAGAAAAGTTCACTCCCCCCCCAGGCCAGATAGGGTTAAAATTCATGCTCTCGTCTTTTTTTTTAAAAACTTCTATTAAGAAAAGGTGCTTTCCGCCATTCAAAGTGGGCAAAAATCATTCTCTTTCACAACACATTAATATTTGCCAATTTATCATGCATTATTTTGCGGAGAAATAGCATAAATAAAAAATCTACAAATCTGAGCCAAAGAATGTCGTTTTTGAAGATGACGTCACTATCGGCCATCTTGGATTTTTATATTTTATGGTAGAGCTTTGTATAGTGTGGTAAGTTTCAACCCCCAGGCTCAAAGGGTAAGGAAAATAATTAGGGGAAGGGGTGGGGACATTTCGGCACCCTCACCCAGGCCTGGACAGGTCGCGAAAAGCCCAGGCCATATAGGGTTAATCTCCGTATATTCGTGCGTCATTCTCAGAACACATACCGGTAGTTTGAATGAAAAAAACCTGGCTCAAGCCCCTCCTTTTTGAGTAATATATAGGCTTTAAAGAGCATTCAAGACACCCTGCACCCTAAAATTCTAAACGTTCCAGGCCTGGGCTATTTGGAGGCTCTCCAATCTGTTTTAGTTATTCCTTGGGGTAAAGATATAAAACATTCCACACTATATTTCAGGATAAGGCTTTATGAGAAAATGTATAAAAAGTTCAATATGGCCACCATCTTGACCTCACAGTCACGTAAGTTTTTCGCATTCCTTTCTTTTATTTTTCGAACTCATTCTCTGAAATTATTTATTCGTCTCCAAAAAACTAATTAGTGTGATACAAAATAGTTTCTTTTCACAAAATGTATAGATAAATTTGTCATGTTAGAGTTTACTGAGGACATCTCGTGACCGCCATCTTGACGTAAATCATATCCTTCGCACCAAATACGGCATAAAATTGGCAAAACTATCAAGTTTCAGCTGTCTTGTCGTCTTTGTTCCAGAGTTGCGTAAAACGTTTGGAAATGTATCATAATGCCGCCTCCCCCCGGTTCATAAAAGATTAACATAAATGAATTACAGTTCTCGGTTGGGATATTGCAGCCGTACGAGCATCTTCAAGTCACATCTTTGCCCTCTAACTAGCCAGTGAACGAAAACTCAACATTGAAATCCAGTCGTTACCAATAGCATGGACAGCCATTATTGGGGGGGGGGGCAAAGTGGTCCTTGACCCCCTCTTTGAATATTGAGGCCCCCCCCACCCCGGGTTCCGCCGCCCCTGCTGTATACCCAAATATCCGTTCAGGCCACCTTGAGCTCTATGTCATGGACTAGATAAATTGACTAGCTACAAAATTCCACATTGAATTCCACTTAGTATCCAGAGCATAACCAGAAATTCTCACATGACATTCGGGTACCCCCAAAATTTCCATGCACTTTTTCATCTGAATTGCTTTCTGTTCCGGTAGTATACAGTCATGAGGGCACTCTGGCCACCATATGCGCTATGCCATGGCCAAGGATAATGGATTAGCTACATAAATCGGCATTTCATTTTAGTTATTATCCTTAGCATGGGCTGCAATTTTTCTCCCCAAAAATACCGGTACCCCATAGTTTGGGTGAACTTTTTCAGATTAGATCCTTTCTGTTCCTTTACTATTGACCCAAATATCTATTCAGGCCACCCTGTGCCCTATGTCAGGGCCTGTATATATTCCCTAGCTACAGAATTCCACATTGAATTCCAGTTATTATCCGTAACATGGCCAACAATTCTCACATCACAACCGGGTACTCACATAATTAGGATCAACTTTTTCAGCTGATACCCTTTCTGTTCCGGAAGTATAACGTCATAAGGAGAATCAGGCCACCATATCACCTATGCCATAGCATAGAAGCATGGACTAGCTACAGAAATCAACACTAAATTCCAGTTCTTATCTCAAGAATGGCATGCAATTCTTCCCTCAAATTTACGGTACCTCAAAATTTGAATAATCTTTTTCGACTTGCATGCTTTCTATTCTGTTACTGTATACCCAAATATCCGTTCAGGCCAACTTGACCTCTATGTCATGGCCTAGATGAATTAGCTAGCTACAAAATCCCACATTGAATTCCTGTTATTATCCATAGCATACCCAGCAATTCTCACATGACATTCGGGTACCCCCATAATTTGGATGATCTCTTTCAACAGAGTTCCTTATTGTTCCGGTAGTATGCAGCCATAAGCACATTCAGGCCATCATGTTCCCAATGATATAGCCTAGGAGGATAGACTAGCTCCAGAAATCAACATTAAATTCCAGTTATTATCCATAGCATGGATATATGTAATTTGGGTCAACTTTTTCAGCTGATACATTTTCTGTTTCGGAAGTATTACTTCATAAGGGGAATCAGGCCACCATATGACCTATGCCATAGCTTAGGAGCATAGACTAGCTACAGAAAGTAACACTAAATTCTAGTTATTATCCCAAGCATGGCCTGCAATTCTTCCTTCAAATTTACAGTACCTCAAAATTTGAATCATCGTTTTCGACTTATATGCTTTGTGTTCTGTTACTGTATACCCAAATATCCGTTCAGGCCACCTTGAGCTCTATGTCATGGACTAGATAAATTGACTAGCTACAAAATTTCACATTGAATTCCGCTTATTATCCGGAGCATAACCAGAAATTCTCACATGACATTCGGGCACCCCCAAAATTTCCATGCACTTTTTCATCTGAACTGCTTTCTGTTCCGGTAGTATACAGTCATGAGGGCACTCCGGCCACCATATGCCCTATGCCGTAGACTAGGAGGATGGATTAGCTACATAAATCAGCATTTAATTTCAGTTAATATCACAAGCATGGCCTGCAATTATTCTCCCCAACAGGTATCCCATAGTTTGAGTGAACTTTTTCAGGTTAGATCCTTTCTGTTCCGTTACTATTGACCCAAATATCTATTCAGGCCACCCTGAGCCCTGTTTCAGGGCCTGTATATATTCGCTAGCTACAGAATCCCACATTGAATTCCAGTTATTATCCGTAACATGACCAGCAATTGTAACATGACATCCGGGTACCCCCCTAATTTGGATCAACTTTTTCAGCTGATACCCTTTCTGTTTCGGAAGTATTACTTCATAAGGAGAATCAGGCCAGCATATGACCTATGCCATATCTTAGGAGCGTAGAGTAGCTATAGAAAGCAACACTAAATTCCAGTTATTATTTCAACCATGGCCTGCAATTTTTCCGTCAAATTAACGGTGCCTCAAAATTTAAATCATCTTTTTCGACTTATATGCCGCTTGTTCTATTACTGTATACCCAAATACCCGTTCAGGCCACCTTGAGCTCTATGTTATGGATTGATAAATTGCCTAGCTACAAAATTCCACATTGAATACCATTTATTATCCGGGGCATAACCAGAAATTCTCACATTACATTCGGGTACCCCATGATTTCCATGTACTTTTTCATCTGAACTGCTTTCTGTTCCGGTAGTATACAGTCATGAGGTCACTCAGGCCACCATATGCCCTATGCCGTAGCCTAGGAGAATGGATTAGCTACATAAATCAGCATTTAATTTCAGTTAATATCCTTAGCATGGCCTGCAATCTTTCTCCCCAATATACCGGTACCCCATAGTTTCAGCGAACTTTTTCAGATTAGCTCCTTTCTCTTCCGTTACTATTGACCCAAATATCTATTCAGGCCACCTTGAGCTCTATGCCATGGACTAGATAAATTGACTAGCTGCAAAATTCCACATTGAATCCCACTTATTATCCGGGGCATAACCAGAAATTCTCATATGACATTCGGGTACCCCCCAAAATTTCCATGCACTTTTTCATCTGAATTGCTTTCTGTTCCGGTAGTATACAGTCATGAGGGCACACAGGCCACCATATGCCCTATGCCGTAGCCTAGGAGGATGGACTAGCTACATCAATCAGCATTTAATTTCAGCTAATATCCTTAGCATGGCCTGCAATTTTTATCCCCAAAATACCGGTATCCCATAGTTTGAGTGAATTTTTTCAGATTAGATCCTTTCTGTTCCGTTACTATTGGCCCAAATATCTATTCAGGCCACCTTGAGCTCTACGTCATGGAATAGATAAATTAACTAGCTACAAAATTCCACATTGAATTCCACTTATTATCCGGACCATAACCAGAAATTCTCACATGACATTCGGGTACCCCATGATTTCCATGCACTTTTTCATCGGAATTGCTTTCTGTTCCGGTAGTATACAGTCATGAGGGCACTCGGGCCACCATACACCCTATGCCGTAGCCTAGGAGGATGGACTAGCTACATAAATCAGCATTTAATTTCAGTTAATATCCTTAGCATGGCCTGCAATTTTTCGCCCCAAAATACCTATTATTCCATAGTTTGAGTGAACTTTTTCAGATTAGATCATTTCTGTTCCGTTACTATTGACCCAAATATCTATTCAGGCCACCTTGAGCTCTATGTCATGGACTATATAAATTGACTAGCTACAAAATTCCACATTGAATTCCACTTATTATCCGGACCATAACCAGAAATTCTCACATGACATTCGAGTACCCCCATGATTTCCATGCACTTTTTCATCTGAATTGCTTTCTGTTCCGGTAGTATACAGTCATGAGGGCACTCCGGCCACCATATGCTCTATGCCATAGATTAGGGGCATAGACTAGCTATAGAAAGCAACACTAAATTCCAGTTATTATCCCAAGCATGGCCTACAATTCTTCCCTCAAATTTACGGTACCTCAAAATTTGAATCATCATTTTCGACTTATATGCTTTGTGTTCTGTTACTGCATACCCAAATATCCATTCAGGCCACCTTGAGCTCTATGTCATGGACTAGATAAATTGACTAGCTGCAAAATTCCACATTGAATCCCACTTATTATCCGGGGCATAACCAGAAATTCTCACATGACATTCGGGTACCCCCAAAATTACCATGCACTTTTTCATCTGAATTTCTTTCTGTTCCGGTAGTATACAGTCATGAGGGCACTCGGGCCATCATACACCCTATGCCGTACCCTAGGAGGATGGACTAGCTACATAAATCAGCATTTAATTTCAGTTAATATCCTTAGCATGGCGTGCAATTTTTCTCCCCAAAATACCGGTATTCCATAGTTTGAGTGAACTTTTCCAGATTAGATCCTTTCTGTTCCGTTACTATTGACCCAAATATCTATTCAGGCCACCTTGAGCTCTATGTCATGGACTAGATAAATTGACTAGCTACAAAATTCCACATTGAATTCCACTGATTATCCGGACCATAACCAGAAATTCTCACATGACATTCGGGTACCCCCAATGATTTCCATGCACTTTTTCATCTGAAATGCTTTCCTACTCCGGTAGTATACAGTCATGAGGGCACTCGGGCCACCATACACCCTATGCCGTAGCCTAGGAGGATGGACTAGCTACATAAATCAGCATTTAATTTCAGTTAATATCCTTAGCATGGCCTGCAATCTTTCTCCCCAATATACCGGTACCCCATAGTTTGAGTGAACTTTTTCAGATTAGATCCTTTCTGTTCCGTTACTATTGACCCAAATATCTATTCAGGCCACCTTGAGCTCTATGTCATGGACTAGATAAATTGACTAGCTACAAAATTCCACATTGAATTCCACTTATTATCCGGACCATAACCAGAAATTCTCACATGACATTCGGGTACCCCATGATTTCCATGCACTTTTTCATCTGAATTGCTTTCTGTTCCGGTAGTATACAGTCATGTGGGTACTCAGGCCACCATATGCCCTATGCCATAGCTTAGGAGCATAGACTAGCTATAGAAAGCAACACTAAATTCCAGTTATTATCCCAAGCATGGCCTGCAATTCTTCCCTCAAACTTACGGTACCTCAAAATTTGAATCATCATTTTCGACTTATATGCTTTGTGTTCTGTTACTGTATACCCAAATAT
The DNA here is from genome assembly GCA_036873755.1 of Hanleya hanleyi. NCBI lineage: Eukaryota > Metazoa > Mollusca > Polyplacophora > Lepidopleurida > Hanleyidae > Hanleya > Hanleya hanleyi. The sequence continues at coordinate 22,152 of JAVTVY010008131.1, read as the reverse complement.
CCGTTCAGGCCACCTTGAGCTCTATGTCATGGACTAGATAAATTGACTAGCTGCAAAATTCCACATTGAATCCCACTTATTATCCGGGCATAACCAGAAATTCTCACATGACATTCGGGTACCCCCAAAATTTCCATGCACTTTTTCATCTGAATTGCTTTCTGTTCCGGTAGTATACAGTCATGAGGGCACTCAGGCCACCATATGCCCTATGCCGTAGCCTAGGAGGATGGACTAGCTATAGCGAAAGCAACACTAAATTCCAGTCATTATCCTTAAGCATGGCTCGGTAATTCTTCCCTCAAATTTACGGTACCTCAAAATTGAATCATCATTTTCGACTTATATGCTTTCTCTTCCGTTACTATTGACCCAAATATCTATTCAGGCCACCTTGAGCTCTATGCCATGGACTAGATAAATTGACTAGCTGCAAAATTCCACATTGAATCCCACTTATTATCCGGGGCATAACCAGAAATTCTCATATGACATTCGGGTACCCCCCAAAATTTCCATGCACTTTTTCATCTGAATTGCTTTCTGTTCCGGTAGTATACAGTCATGAGGGCACACAGGCCACCATATGCCCTATGCCGTAGCCTAGGAGGATGGACTAGCTACATCAATCAGCATTTAATTTCAGCTAATATCCTTAGCATGGCCTGCAATTTTTATCCCCAAAATACCGGTATCCCATAGTTTGAGTGAATTTTTTCAGATTAGATCCTTTCTGTTCCGTTACTATTGGCCCAAATATCTATTCAGGCCACCTTGAGCTCTACGTCATGGAATAGATAAATTAACTAGCTACAAAATTCCACATTGAATTCCACTTATTATCCGGACCATAACCAGAAATTCTCACATGACATTCGGGTACCCCATGATTTCCATGCACTTTTTCATCGGAATTGCTTTCTGTTCCGGTAGTATACAGTCATGAGGGCACTCGGGCCACCATACACCCTATGCCGTAGCCTAGGAGGATGGACTAGCTACATAAATCAGCATTTAATTTCAGTTAATATCCTTAGCATGGCCTGCAATTTTTCGCCCCAAAATACCTATTATTCCATAGTTTGAGTGAACTTTTTCAGATTAGATCATTTCTGTTCCGTTACTATTGACCCAAATATCTATTCAGGCCACCTTGAGCTCTATGTCATGGACTATATAAATTGACTAGCTACAAAATTCCACATTGAATTCCACTTATTATCCGGACCATAACCAGAAATTCTCACATGACATTCGAGTACCCCCATGATTTCCATGCACTTTTTCATCTGAATTGCTTTCTGTTCCGGTAGTATACAGTCATGAGGGCACTCCGGCCACCATATGCTCTATGCCATAGATTAGGGGCATAGACTAGCTATAGAAAGCAACACTAAATTCCAGTTATTATCCCAAGCATGGCCTACAATTCTTCCCTCAAATTTACGGTACCTCAAAATTTGAATCATCATTTTCGACTTATATGCTTTGTGTTCTGTTACTGCATACCCAAATATCCATTCAGGCCACCTTGAGCTCTATGTCATGGACTAGATAAATTGACTAGCTGCAAAATTCCACATTGAATCCCACTTATTATCCGGGGCATAACCAGAAATTCTCACATGACATTCGGGTACCCCCAAAATTACCATGCACTTTTTCATCTGAATTTCTTTCTGTTCCGGTAGTATACAGTCATGAGGGCACTCGGGCCATCATACACCCTATGCCGTACCCTAGGAGGATGGACTAGCTACATAAATCAGCATTTAATTTCAGTTAATATCCTTAGCATGGCGTGCAATTTTTCTCCCCAAAATACCGGTATTCCATAGTTTGAGTGAACTTTTCCAGATTAGATCCTTTCTGTTCCGTTACTATTGACCCAAATATCTATTCAGGCCACCTTGAGCTCTATGTCATGGACTAGATAAATTGACTAGCTACAAAATTCCACATTGAATTCCACTGATTATCCGGACCATAACCAGAAATTCTCACATGACATTCGGGTACCCCCAATGATTTCCATGCACTTTTTCATCTGAAATGCTTTCCTACTCCGGTAGTATACAGTCATGAGGGCACTCGGGCCACCATACACCCTATGCCGTAGCCTAGGAGGATGGACTAGCTACATAAATCAGCATTTAATTTCAGTTAATATCCTTAGCATAGCCTGCAATCTTTCTCCCCAATATACCGGCACCCCATAGTTTGAGTGAACTTTTTCAGATTAGATCCTTTCTGTTCCGTTACTATTGACCCAAATATCTATTCAGGCCACCTTGAGCTCTATGTCATGGACTAGATAAATTGACTAGCTACAAAATTCCACATTGAATTCCACTTATTATCCGGACCATAACCAGAAATTCTCACATGACATTCGGGTACCCCCTAATTTGGATCAACTTTTTCAGCTCATACCCTTTCTTGTTTCAAAGTATTATCATAAGGAGAATCAGGCCACCATACATTCTATGCCATATCTTTAGGTGCATAGAGCAGCTTATAAGAAAAGCAACACTAAATTCCAGTTATTATTTCAAGCATGGCCTGCAATTCTTCCTCAAATTAACTTGGTGCCTCAAAATTTGAATCATCTTTTTCGACTTATATGCCTTGTGTTCTGTTACTGTATACCCAAATATCCTTTCATTACCTTGAGCTCTAAGGGTGTTATGGACTAGGATAAATTGCCTAGCTACAAATCCCATATTGAATTCCACTTATTATCCGGGGCATACAGAAATTCTCATGACATTCGGGCAAATTCCCCATGATTTCCATGTACTTTTTCATCTGAACTGCTTTCTGTTCCGGTAGTATACATTCATGAGGGCACTCAGGCCACCATATGCCCTATGCCGTAGCCTAGGAGGGTCGACTAGCTACATAAATCAGCATTTAATTTCAGATAATATTCTCAGCATGGCCTGCAAATTTGTCTCACCAAAATAGCGGTATCCCATAGCTTGAGTGAAGTTTTTCAGATTAGATCCTTTCTGTTCCGTTACTATTGACCCAAATATCTATTCAGGCCACCTTGAGCTCTATGTCATGGACTAGATAAATTGACTAGCTACAAAATTCCACACTGAATTTCCACTTATTATCCGGACCATAACCAGAAATTCCCACATGACATTCGTGTACCCCAATGATTTCCATGCACCTTTTCATCTGAATTGCTTTCGTTCGGTAGTATTCAGTCATGAAGGCACTCAGGCCACCATATGCCCTATGCCATAGCTTAGGAGCATAGACTAGGTATAGAAAGCAACACTAAATTCAGTTATTATCCCAAGCATGGCCTGCAATTCTTCCTCAAACTTGGGTACCTCAAAATTTGAATCATCATTTTCGACTTAGATCCTTTCTGTTCCGTTACTATTGACCCAAATATCTATTCAGGCCACCTTGAGCTCTATGTCATGGACTAGATAAATTGACTAGCTACAAAATTCCACATTGAATTCCACTGATTATCCGGACCATAACCAGAAATTCTCACATGACATTCGGGTACCCCCAATGATTTCCATGCACTTTTTCATCTGAAATGCTTTCCTACTCCGGTAGTATACAGTCATGAGGGCACTCGGGCCACCATACACCCTATGCCGTAGCCTAGGAGGATGGACTAGCTACATAAATCAGCATTTAATTTCAGTTAATATCCTTAGCATAGCCTGCAATCTTTCTCCCCAATATACCGGCACCCCATAGTTTGAGTGAACTTTTTCAGATTAGATCCTTTCTGTTCCGTTACTATTGACCCAAATATCTATTCAGGCCACCTTGAGCTCTATGTCATGGACTAGATAAATTGACTAGCTACAAAATTCCACATTGAATTCCACTTATTATCCGGACCATAACCAGAAATTCTCACATGACATTCGGGTACCCCAATGATTTCCATGCACCTTTTCATCTGAATTGCTTTCTGTTCCGGTAGTATTCAGTCATGAAGGCACTCAGGCCACCATATGCCCTATGCCATAGCTTAGGAGCATAGACTAGGTATAGAAAGCAACACTAAATTCCAGTTATTATCCCAAGCATGGCCTGCAATTCTTCCCTCAAACTTACGGTACCTCAAAATTTGAATCATCATTTTCGACTTATATGCTTTGTGTTCTGTTACTGTATACCCAAATATCCGTTCAGGCCACCTTGAGCTCTATGTCATGGACTAGATAAATTGACTAGCTGCAAAATTCCACATTGAATCCCACTTATTATCTGGGGCATAACCAGAAATTCTCACATGACATTCGGGTACCCCCAAAAACTTCCATGCACTTTTTCATCTGAATTGCTTTCTGTTCCGGTAGTATACAGTTATGAGGGCACTCAGGCCACCATATGCCCTATGCCATAGCTTAGGAGCATAGACTAGCTATAGAAAGCAACACTAAATTCCAGTCATTATCCCAAGCATGGCCTGCAATTCTTCCCTCAAATTTACGGTACCTCAAAATTTGAATCATCATTTTCGACTTATATGCTTTGTGTTCCGTTACTATTGACCCAAATATCTATTCAGGCCACCTTGAGCTCTATGTCATGGACTAGATAAATTGACTAGCTGCAAAATTCCACATTGAATTCCACTTATTATCCGGGGCATAACCAGAAATTCTCACATGACATTCGGGTACCCCCATGATTTCCATGTACTTTTTCGTCTGAACTGCTTTCTGTTCCGGTAGTATACAGTCATGAGGGCACTCAGGCCACCATATGCCCTATGCCGTAGCCTAGGAGGATCGAGTAGCTACACAAATCAGCATTTAATTTCAGATAATATCCTTAGCATGGCCTGCAAATTTGTCTCACCAAAATACCGGTATCCCATAGTTTGAGTGGACTTTTTCAGATTATATCCTTTCTGTTCCGTTACTATTAACCCAAATATCTATTCAGGCCACCTTGAGCTCTATGTCATGGACTAGATAAATTGACTAGCTACAAAATTCCATATTAAATTCCACTTATTATCCGGACCATAACCAGAAATTTTCACATGACATTCGGATACCCCAATGATTTCCATGCACTTTTACATCTGAATTGCTTTCTGTTCCGGTAGTATACAGTCATGAGGGCACTCCCGCCACCATACACCCTATGCGGTAGCCTAGGAGGATGGACTGGCTACATAAATCGGCATTTAATTTCAGTTAATATCTTTAGCATGGGCTGCAATTTTTCTCCCTAAAATAGCGGTATTCCATAGTTTGAGTGAACTTTTTCAGATTAGATCCTTCCTGTTCCGTTACTATTGACCCAAATATCTATTCAGGCCACCTTGAGCTCTATGTCATGGGCTAGATAAATTGACTAGCTGCAAAATTCCACATTGAATTCCACTTATTATCCGGACCATAACCAGAAATTCTCACATGGCATTCAGGTACCCCCAAAATTTCCATGCACTTTTCATCTGAATTGCTTTCTGTTCCGGTAGTATACAGTCATGTGGGCACTCAGGCCACCATATGCCCTATGCCATAGCTTAGGAGCATAGACTAGCTATAGAAAGCAACACTAAATTCCAGTTATTATCCCAAGCATGGCCTGCAATTCTTGCCTCAAATTTACGGAACCTCAAAATTTGAATCATCATTTTCGACTTATATGCTTTGTGTTCTGTTACTGTATACCCAAATATCCGTTCAGGCCACCTTGAGCTCTATGTCATGGACTAGATAAATTGACTAGCTGCAAAATTCCCCATTCAATCCCACTTATTATCCGGGGCATAACCAGAAATTCTCACATGACATTCGGGTACCCCCAAAATTTCGATGCACTTTTTCATCTGAATTGCTTTATGTTGCAGTAGTATACAGTCATGAGGGCACACAGGCCACCATATGCCCTATGCCGTAGACTAGGAGGATGGACTAGCTACATCAATCAGCATTTAATTTCAGCTAATATCCTTAGCATGGCCTGCAATTTTTATCCCCAAAATACCGGTATCCCATAGTTTGAGTGAACTTTTTCAGATTAGATCCTTTCTGTTCCATTACTATTGACCCAAATATCTATTCAGGCCACCTGGAGCTCTACGTCATGGACTAGATAAATTGACTAGCTACAAAATTCCACATTGAATTCCACTTATTATCCGGACCATAACCAGAAATTCTCACATGACATTCGGGTACCCCCATGATTTCCATGCACTTTTTCATCTGAATTGCTTTCTGTTCCGGTAGTATACAGTCATGAGGGCACTCGGGCCACCATACACCCTATGCCGTAGCCTAGGAGGATGGACTAGCTACATAAAGCAGCATTTAATTTCAGTTAATATCCTTAGCATGGCCTGCAATTTTTCTCCCCAAAATACCGGTATTCCATAGTTTGAGTGAACTTTTTCAGATTAGATCCTTTCTGTTCCGTTACTACTGACCCAAATATCTATTCAGGCCACCTTAAGCTCTATGTCATGGACTAGATAAATTGACTAGCTACAAAATTCCACATTGAATTCCACTTATTATCCGGACCATAACCAGAAATTCTCACATGACATTCGGGTACCCCCATGATTTCCATGCACTTTTTCATCTGAATTGCTTTCTGTTCCGGTAGTATACAGTCATGAGGGCACTCGAGTCACCATACACCCTATGCCGTAGCCTAGGAGGATGGACTAGCTACACAAATCAGCATTTAATTTCAGTTAATATCCTTAGCATGGCCTGCAATCTTTCTCCCCAATATACCGGTACCCCATAGTTTCAGCGAACTTTTTCAGATTAGATCCTTTCTTTTCCGTTACTATTGACCCAAATATCTATTCAGGCCACCCTGGGCCCTATTTCAGGGCCTGTATATATTCGCTAGCTACAGAATCCCACATTGAATTCCAGTTATTATCCGTAACGTGGCCAGCAATTGTCACATGACATCCGGGTACCCCCTAATTTGGATCAACTTTTTCAGCTCATACCCTTTCTGTTTCGGAAGTATTACTTCATAGGGAGAATCAGGGCACCATATGACATATGCCATATCTTAGGCTCATAGAGTAGCTATAGAAAGCAACACTAAATTCCAGTTATTATTTCAAGCATGGCCTGCAATTCTTTCCTCAAATTAACGGTGCCTCAAAATTTGAATCATCTTTTTCGACTTATATGCCTTGTGTTCTGTTACTGTATACCCAAATATCCGTTCAGGCCACATTGAGCTCTAATATATGGACTAGATAAATTGCCTAGCTACAAAATTCCACATTGAATTTCACTTATTATCCGGGGCATAACCAGAAATTCTCACATGACATTCGGGTACCCCCATGATTTCCATGTACTTTTTCATCTGAACTGCTTTCTGTTCCGGTAGTATACAGTCATGAGGGCACTCAGGCCACCATATGCCCTATGCCGTAGCCTAGGAGGATCGACTTCCTACATAAATCAGCATTTAATTTCAGATAATATCCTTAGCATGGCCTGCAAATTTGTCTCACCAAAATACCGGTATCCCATAGTTTGAGTGAACTTTTTCAGATTAGATCCTTTCTGTTCCGTTACTATTAACCCAAATATCCATTCAGGCCACCTTGAGCTCTATGTCATGGACTAGATAAATTGATTAGCTGCAAAATTCCACATTGAATTCCACTTATTATCCGGACCATAACCAGAAATTTTCACATGACATTCGGGTACCCCAATGATTTCCATGCACTTTTTCATCTGAATTGCTTTCTGTTCCGGTAGTTTACAGTCATGAGGGCACTCCCGCCACCATACACCCTATGCCGTAGCCTAGGAGGATGGACTAGCTACATAAAGCAGTATTTAATTTCAGTTAATATCCTTAGCATGGCCTGCAATTTTTCTCCCCAAAATACCGGTATTCCATAGTTTGAGTGAACTTTTTCAGATTAGATCCTTTCTGTTCCGTTACTATTGACCCAAATATCTATTCAGGCCACCTTGAGCTCTATGTCATGGACTAGATAAATTGACTAGCTGCAAAATTCCCCATTCAATCCCACTTATTATCCGGGGCATAACCAGAAATTCTCACATGACATTCGGCTACCCCCAAAATTTCGATGCACTTTTTCATCTGAATTGCTTTATGTTCCAGTAGTATACAGTCATGAGGGCACACAGGCCACCATATGCCCTATGCCGTAGCCTAAGAGGATGGACTAGCTAAATCAATCAGCATTTCATTTCAGCTAATATCCTTAGCATGGCCTGCAATTTTTATCCCCAAAATACCGGTATCCCATAGTTTGAGTGAACTTTTTCAGATTAGATCCTTTCTGTTCCATTACTATTGACTCAAATATCTATTCAGGCCACATTGAGCTCTACTTCATGGACTAGATAAATTGACTAGCTACAAAATTCCACATTGAATTCCACTTATTATCCGGACCATAACCAGAAATTCCCACATGACATTCGGGTACCCCCATGATTTCCATGCACTTTTTCATCTGAATTGCTTTCTGTTCCGGTAGTATACAGTCATGAGGTCACTCGGGCCACCATACACCCTATGCCGTAGCCTAGGAGGATGGACTAGCTACATAAAGCAGTATTTAATTTCAGTTAATATCCTTAGCATGGCCTGCAATCTTTCTCCCCAAAATACCGGTATTCCATAGTTTGAGTGAAGTTTTTCAGATTAGATCCTTTCTGTTCCGTTACTATTGACCCAAATATCTATTCAGGCCACCTTGAGCTCTATGTCATGGACTAGATAAATTGACTAGCTACAAAATTCCACATTGAATTCCACTTATTATCCGGAGCACAACCAGAAATTCTCACAGGACATTCGGGTACCCCCATGATTTCCATGCACTTTTTCATCTGAATTGCTTTCTGTTCCGGTAGTATACGGTCATGAGGGCACTCGGGCCACCATACACCCTATGCCGTAGCCTAGGAGGATGGACTAGCTACATAAAGCAGCATTTAATTTCAGTTAATATCCTTAGCATGGCCTGCAATTTTTCTCCAGAAAATACCGATATTCCTTAGTTTGAGTGAACTTTTTCAGATTAGATCCTTTCTGTTCCGTTACTATTGACCCAAATATCTATTCAGGCCACCTTGAGCTCTGTGTCATAGACTAGATAAATTGACTAACTACAAAATTCCACATTGAATTCCACTTATTATCCGGACCATAACCAGAAATTCTCACATGGCATTCAGGTACCCCCAAAATTTCCACGCACTTTTTCATCTGAATTGCTTTCTGTTCCGGTAGTATACAGTCATGGGGGCAGTCAGGCCACCATATGGCCTATGCCATAGCTTAGGAGCATAGACTAGCTACACAAAGCAACACTAAATTTCAGTTATTATCCCAACATTGGCCTGCAATTCTTCCCTCAAATTTACGGTACCTCAAAATTTGAATCATCTTTTTCCACTTACATGCTTTGGGTTCTGTTACTGTATACCCAAATATCCGTTCAGGCCACCTTGATCTCTATGTCATGGGCTAGATAAATTGACTAGGTACGAAATTCCACATTGAATTCCACTTATTATCCCAGGCATAACCAGAAATTCTCACATGACATTCGGGTACCCCCAAAATTTCAATGCACTTTTTCATCTTAATTGTTCTCTGTTCCGGTAGTATACAGTCATGAGGTCACTCAGGCCACCATATGCCCTATGTCGTAGCCTAGGAGGATGGCCTAGCTACATAAATCAGTATTTAATTTCAGTTAATATCCTTAGCATGGCCTGCAATTTTTCTCCCCAAAATACCGGTACCCCATAGTTTCAGTGAACTTTTTCAGATTAGATCCTTAATGTTCCGTTACTATTGACCCAAATATCTATTCAGGCCACCCTGGGTCCTATATCAGGGCCTCTATATATTCGCTACCTACAGAATCCCACATTGAATTCCAGTTATTATCCGTAACATGGCCAGCAATTGTCACTTGACACACGGGTACCCCCTAATATGGATCAACTTTTTCAGCTCATACCTTTTCTGTTTCGGATGTATTACTTCATAAGGAGAATCAGGCCACCATATGCTCTATGCCGTAGTCTAGGAGGATGGACTAGCTACATAAATCAGCAATTAATTTCAGCTAATATCCTTAGCATAACCTGCAATTTTTATTCCCAAAATACCGGTATTCCATAGTTTGAGTGAACTTTTTCAGATTAGATCCTTTCTGTTCCGTTACTATTGACCCAAATATCTATTCAGGCCACCTTGAGCTCTACGTCATGGACTAGATAAATTGACTAGCTGCAAAATTCCCCATTCAATCCCACTTATTATCCGGGGCATAACCAGAAATTCTCACATGACATTCGGCTACCCCCAAAATTTCGATGCACTTTTTCATCTGAATTGCTTTATGTTCCAGTAGTATACAGTCATGAGGGCACACAGGCCACCATATGCCCTATGCCGTAGCCTAAGAGGATGGACTAGCTAAATCAATCAGCATTTCATTTCAGCTAATATCCTTAGCATGGCCTGCAATTTTTATCCCCAAAATACCGGTATCCCATAGTTTGAGTGAACTTTTTCGGATTGGATCCTTTCTGTTCCATTACTATTGACCCAAATATCTATTCAGGCCACCTTGAGCTCTACGTCATGGACTAGATAAATTGACTAGCTACAAAATTCCACATTGAATTCCACTTAATATCCGGAGCATAACCAGAAATTCTCACATGACATTCTGGTACCCCCATGATTTCCATGCACTTTTTCATCTAAATTGCTTTCTGTTCCGGTAGTATACAGTCATGAGGGCACTCGGGCCACCATACACCCTATGCCGTAGCGTAGGAGGATAGACTAGCTACATAAAGCAGCATTTAATTTCAGTTAATATCCTTAGCATGGCCTGCAATTTTTCTCCCGAAAATACCGGTATTCCTTAGTTTGAGTGAACTTTTTCAGATTAGATCCTTTCTGTTCCGTTACTATTGACCCAAATATCTATTCAGGCCACCTTGAGCTCTATGTCATGGACTAGATCAATTGACTAACTACAAAATTCCACATTGAATTCCACTTATTATCCGGACCATAATCAGAAATTCTCACATGGCATTCAGGTACCCCCAAAATTTCCACGCACTTTTTCATCTGAATTGCTTTCTGTTCCGGTAGTATACAGTCATGGGGGCAGTCAGGCCACCATATGGCCTATGCCATAGCTTAGGAGCATAGAGTAGCTACACAAAGCAACACTAAATTCCAGTTATTATCCCAACATTGGCCTGCAATTCTTCCCTCAAATTTACGGTACCTCAAAAAATTTGAATCATCTTTTTCCACTTACATGCTTTGGGTTCTGTTACTGTATACCCAAATATCCGTTCAGGCCACCTTGATCTCTATGTCATGGACTAGATAAATTGACTAGCTACGAAATCCCACATTGAATTCCACTTGTTATCCCAGGCATAACCAGAAATTCTCACATGACATTCGGGTACCTCCAAAATTTCAATGCACTTTTTCATCTTAATTGCTCTCTGTTCCGGTAGTATACAGTCATGAGGTCACTCAGGCCACCATATGCCCTATGGCGTAGCCTAGGAGGATGGCCTAGCTACATAAATCAGTATTTAATTTCAGTTAATATCCTTAGCATGGCCTGCAATTTTTCTCTCCAAAATACCGGTACCCCATAGTTTCTGTGAACTTTTTCAGATTAGATCCTTAATGTTCCGTTACTATTGACCCAAATATCTATTCAGGCAACCCTGGGCCCTATATCAGGGCCTCTATATATACGCTACCTACAGAATCCCACATTGAATTCCAGTTATTATCCGTAACATGGCCAGCAATTGTCACTTGACACCCGGGTACCCCCTAATTTGGATCAACTTTTTCAGCTCATACCTTTTCTGTTTCGAAAGTATTACTTCATAAGGAGAATCAGGCCACCATATGCTCTATGCCGTAGTCTAGGAGGATGGACTAGCTACAAAAATCAGCAATTAATTTCAGCTAATATCCTTAGCATGGCTTGCAATTTTTATCCCCAAAATACCGGTATTCCATAGTTTGAGTGAACTTTTCAGATTAGATCCTTTCTGTTCCGTTACTATTGACCCAAATATCTATTCAGGCCATCTTGAGCTCTACGTCATGGACTAGATAAATTGACTAGCTACAAAATTCCACCTTGAATCCCACTTATTATCCGGAGCATAACCAAAAATTCTCACATGACATTCGGGTACCCCGAAAATTTCCATGCACTTTTTCATCTGAATTGATTTCTGTTCCGGTAGTATACAGTCATGAGGGCACTCACGCCACCACACGCCCTATACCGTAGCCTAGGAGGATGCACTAGCTACATAAATCAGCATTTAATTTCAGTTAATATCCTTAGCATGGCCTGCAATTTTTCTCTCTAAAATACCGGTATCCCATAGTTTGAGTGGACTTTTGCAGATTAGATCCTTTCTGTTGCGTTACTATTGACCCAAATATCTATTCAGGCCACCTTGAGCTCTATGTCATGGACTAGATAAATTGACTAGCTACAAAATTCCACATTAAATTCCACTTATTATTCGGAGCATAACCAGAAATTCTCACATGACATTCGGGTTCCCCCAAAATGTCCATGCACTTTTTCATCTGAATTGCTTTCTGTTCCGGTAGCAAAAAGTCAAGAGGGCACTCAGGTCACCATATGTCATATGCCGTAGCCTAGGAGGATGGACTAGCTACATAAATCAGCATTTAATTTCAGTTAATATCCTTAGCATAACCTGCAATTTTTCTCCCCAAAATACCGGTATCCCATAGTTGGAGTGAACTTTTTCATATTATATCCTTTCTGTTCCGTTACTGTTGACCCAAATATCTATTCAGGCCACCTTGAGCTCTATGTCATGGACTAGATAAATTGACTAGCTACAAAATTCCGCATTGAATTCCACTTATTATCCAGAGCATAACCAGAAATTCGCACATGACATTCGGGTACCCCCAAAATTTCCATGCACTTTTTCATCTGAATTGCTTTCTGTTTCGGTAGTATACAGTCATGAGGGCACTCAGGCCACCATATGCCCTATGCCGCAGCCTAGGAGGATGGACTAGCTACATAAATCAGCATTTAGTTTCAGTTAATATCCTTAGCATGGCCTGCAATTTTTCTCTCCAAAATACCGGTATCCCATAGTTTGAGTGAACTTTTTCAGATTAGATCCTTTCTGTTCCGTTACTATTGACCCAAATATCTATTCAGGCCACCTTGAACTCTATGTTATAGACTAGATAAATTGACTAGCTACAAAATTCCACATTGAATTCCATTTATTATCCAGAGCATAACCAGAAATTCTCACATGACATTCGGGTACCTCCATGATTTCCATGCACTTTTTCATCTGAATTGCTTTCTGTTCCGGTAGTATACAGTCATGAGGGCACTCAGGCCACCATATGCCCTATGCCATAGCCTAGGAGGATGGACTAGCTACATAAATCAGCATTTGGGAAGTTGATGCTGGGTCGACATCGGCTCTTACAGAGTAGTCTTTTGTGTTAACCCTACCTGGCCTGGGGGGGCCATTATTGCCCCCCTACCAAACTTTCTGCACTATCTTCGGAACGGCAAAAAATGGAGAGCTGAAACTCCGTGACTTTATCGTTTGTCTTATTGGGGTCATTTTGAGCCTATTTTCATAACCCCCCGAGCAGAGGATCATGGGTAAATTCAAGATGGCGGCCATGTGGTGTACCAGAAAAGTGATGTTTTTGTCATATTTCTTCAAAATTTCTGTTTTTCAGCAGTGAAAAGTGGACAAAAACTATTTTATTTCATATCGCATTAATATTTGCCAATTTTTCGTGCAGTTTTTGTGGAGAAATTGCAAAAGAAAAAATTCGGAAAATCTGACCGGAAAATCGACCAAAAAATGCCGTTTTTCAAAATGGCGTCACTGTGACGTCATCAAAGCGGCCATCTTGGATTTTTTTACATTTTCTGGTAGAGCTTGACCCAAGGGTATAGTATAATAAGTTTCAGCTCCCTAGCTCCAGGGGTAAGAAAAATAATTAGGGGGGCCATTTCGGCCCCCCCAGGCCTGGACAGGTCCCAAAAAGCCCAGGCCAGATAGGGTTAAATGCCGTCATTTACATCTGACGACGATACAGCTCACCAATCTCCAATGTACGAGTTGTCACAGCGAAACAGCTCTCCAATTACCAGTATACGAGTTGTCAGAGCATTTCCATCATAGCTCTCTAGATTTGTATCTAATACCGCTTATGCCGGTGCTAGGGCCGTGTGGTCATATCATCCAAGTTGCCACATGAACAGGTACAATAAAAGCGTACCTGAGATACAACACATATCACGAATCGTTAGATTCTTGGTATGTGCTTTAGATAGGTTAACCAGAAGATTAGTCTGTGAAGTCATGTGACGCAGTCAGTATGTCAGCACCTCTTCCCACTTCCCTTATATGTGTTGTAATTTTTACCTGTATATGGCGAGATTCTGCTGGTGGACGTTTCGTCCCCGAGGCCTGCCCCCTGTACAGACCTTTTGGTCTTTGATATATGTTGGCATTTGTGGGAAGTTGATGCTGGGTCGACATCGGGCCTTACAGACTAGTCTTTTGTGTTAAATGCCGTCATTTACATCTGACGACGATACAGCTCACCAATCTCCAATGTACGAGTTGTCACAGCGAAACAGCTCTCCAATTACCAGTATACGAGTTGTCAGAGCATTTCCATCATAGCTCTCTAGATTTGTATCTAAAACCGCTTATGCCGGTGCTAGGGGCCGTGTGGTCATATCATCGAAGTTGACACATGAACAGGTACAATAAAAGCGTACGTGAGATACAACACATATCACGAATTTTTAGATTCTTGGTATGTGCTTTAGAATAGGTTAACCAGAGGACTATTCTGTGAAGTCATGTGACGCAGTCAGTATGTCGGCACCTCTTCCCACTTCCCTTATATGTGTTGTAATTTTTACCTGTATATGGCGAGATTCTGCTGGTGGACGTTTCGTCCCCGAGGCCCGCCCCCTGTACAGACCTTTTGGTCTTTGATATATGTTGGCAGTTGTGGGAAGTTGATGCTGGGTCGACATCGGATCTTACAGACTAGTCTTTTGTGTTAAATGCCGTCATTTACATCTGACGACGATACAGCTCATCTCCAATGTACGAGTTGTCACAGCGAAACAGCTCTCCAATTACCAGTATACGAGTTGTCAGAGCATTTCCATCATAGCTCTCTAGATTTGTATCTAATACCGCTTATGCCGGTGCTAGGGGCCGTGTGGTCATATCATCGAAGTTGCCACATGAACAGGTACAATAAAAGCGTACCTGAGATACAACACATATCACGAATTTTTAGATTCTTGGTATGTGCTTTAGAATAGGTTAACCAGAGGACTATTCTGTGAAGTCATGTGACGCAGTCAGTATGTCGGCACCTCTTCCCACTTCCCTTATATGTGTTGTAATTTAACTGCAGTTATTATCCTTAACATGGCCTGCAATTTGTCTCCACAAAATACCGGTACCCAATAGTTTGAGTGAACTTTTTTGGCTTAGATTATTTCTGCTCCATTACTATAGACCCAAATATCTATTCAGGCCACCCTGGGCCCTATGCAGGGCCTGTATATATTTGCTAGCCATAGAATCCCACAAGCAATTTCAATTATTATCCGAGGCATGGCCAGCAATTCTCACATGACATTCGGGTACTCCCATAATTTGGAGAAATATTTTCAGCTCATACCCGTTCTGTTCCGGAGGTATAACGTCATAAGGTGAATCAGGCCACCATGTCACCTATGCCATAACCTAGGAGCATGTCCTAGCTACAAAAATCAACATTGATTTTTTTGTTGTCCTCAGCATGGCCTGCATTTCCCCCTAAAATTACAGGCACCTCACATTTTTAGCGAACTTTTTCAGCTTACATCTTTCCTGCTCTGTTTCATGCAAAGGACCCCATATTGAATTCCGTTTAATATCCGTAGCATAGTCAGCAATTTTCACATTACATTCGGGTACCCCCATAATTTGGATGAACTTTTCCAACTGAGTTTCTTCCTGTTCCGGTAGTATACAGCCATACAGACATTCAGGCCACTATGTGCCCTATGTCATAGCCTAGGAGCATGGACTAGCGAAAGAAATCAATACTGAATTCCAGTTATTATCCCTAGCATGGCCTGCAAACTTCCCAAGAAATACCGGTACCGCAAAATTTTAATCATCTTTTTCCTCTTACAACCTTTCTGTTCTGGTACTGTATATCCCAATATCAATTCAGGACACCTTGTGATCTGTGTCATGGCCTACATATATTGGCTATCTAGAGAACCCCACATTGAATTCCATTTATTATCCATAGCATAGTCAGTAATTTTCACATCACATTCGGGTACCCCCATAATTTGCACGAACTTTATTAAATGAGTTCCTTTCTGTTTCGGTAATATACAGTCATAAGGACATTCAGGCTACCAAGTGCCGTATACCGTAGCCTGGGAGCATGGAATAGCTACAGAAATCAAAACAACATTCCAGATATTATCCCTTGCATGGCCTGCAATTCTTCCCCCAAAATACGGGTATCCCAAAATTTGAATCATCTTTTTTTACTTACATGCTTTCTGTCCTGTTACTGTATACCCAAATAACCATTCAGGCCGTCTTGCGATCTATGCCATGGCCTCTATGTATTGGCTAGCTACAAAATTTCACATTGAATTGTAGTTATTATCCATAGCATACCCAGCAATTCTCACATGACATTCGGGTACCCCCATAATTTGGATGAACTTTTCCCACTGAGTTTCTTCCTGTTCCGTTAGTATACAGCCATTCAGGCCACTATGTGCCCTATGTCATAGCCTAGGAGCATGGACTAGCGAAAGAAATCAATACTGAATTCCAGTTATTATCCCTAGCATGCCCTGCAACTTTTCCCGAAAAATTCCGGTAACACAAAATTTTAATCATCTTTTTCGACTTACATCCTTTATATTCTGTTACTGTATATCCGAATATCTACTCAGGCCACCTTGTTATCCATGTCATGGTCTACATATATTGGCTAGCCAGAAAATTTCACATTGAATTGTAGTTATTATCCATAGCATACCCAGCAATTCTCACATGACATTCGGGTACCCCCATAATTTGGATGAACTTTTCCCACTGAGTTTCTTCCTGTTCCGTTAGTATACAGCCATTCAGGCCACTATGTGCCCTATGTCATAGCCTAGGAGCATGGACTAGCGAAAGAAATCAATACTGAATTCCAGTTATTATCCCTAGCATGGCCTGCAACATTTCCCATGAAATACCGGTACCGCAAAATTTTAATCATCCCTTTCGCGTACCCCCTCGATTTGGATGAACTTTTTCAACTGAGTTTCTTTCTGTCCCCATAGTATACAGGCATACGGACATTCAGGCTACGATGTGCCCTATGCCGTAACCTAGGAGCATGCACGAGCTAAAGAAATCAACACAAAATTCCAGTTATTATCCCTAGCATGCCCTGCAACTTTTCCCGAAAAATTCCGGTAACACAAAATTTTAATCATCTTTTTCGACTTACATCCTTTATATTCTGTTACTGTATATCCGAATATCTACTCAGGCCACCTTATTATCCATGTCATGGTCTACATATATTGGCTAGCCAGAAAATTTCACATTGAATTGTAGTTATTATCCATAGCATACCCAGCAATTCTCACATGACATTCGGGTACCCCCATAATTTTGATGAACTTTTCCCACTGAGTTTCTTCCTGTTTCGTTAGTATACAGCCATTCAGGCCACTATGTGTCCTATGTCATAGCCTAGGAGCATGGACTAGCGAAAGAAATCAATACTGAATTCCAGTTATTATCCCTAGCATGCCCTGCAACATTTCCCATGAAATACCGGTACCGCAAAATTTTAATCATCCCTTTCGACTAACATCCTTTCTGTGTTGTTACCGTATATCCAAATATCTATTCAGGCCAACTTGTAATCTATGTCATGGCCTACATATATTGGCTATGTAGAAAACCACATACTGAATTCCAGTTAATATCCGTAGCATAGTCAGCAATTTTCCACATCACATTCGGGTACCCGCATAATTTGGATAAACTTTTCCCTCTGAGTTTCTTTCTGTTCCGGTAGTATACAGCCATACAGACATTCAGGCCACGATGTGCCCTATGCCATATTGGCCTAGGAGCATGGACTAGCGAAAGAAATCAATACTAAATTTCGGTTATCATCCCTAGCATGGCCTGCAACTTTTCCCAAAAAGTACGGGTACCGCAAAATTTTAATCATCTTTTTCCACTTACTTCCTTTCTGTTCTGGTACTGTATATCCAAATATCGATTCAGGCCACCTTGCGATTTGTGTCATGGCCTACATATATTGGCTATCCAGAAAAGTGCATGGAAATTTTGGGGGTACCCGAATGTCATGTGGGAATTTCTGGTTATGCTCCGGATAATAAGTGGAATTCAATGTGGAATTTTGTAGCTAGTAAATTTATCTAGCCCATGACATAGAGCTCAAGGTGGCCTGAATAGATATTTGGGTCAATAGTAACGGAACAGCAAGGATCTAATCTGAAAAAGTTCACTCAAACTATGGGATACCGGTATTTTGGTGAGAAAAATTGCAGGCCATGCTAAGGATATTAGCTGAAATTAAATGCTGATTTATGTAGCTAGTCCATCCTCCTAGGCTAAGGCATAGGGCATATGTTAGCCTGAGTGCCCTCATGACTGTATACTACCGGAACAGAAAGCAATTCAGATGAAATAGTGCATGGAAATCATGGGGGTACCCGAATGTCATGTGAGAATTTCTGGTTATGGTCCGGATAATAAGTGGAATTCAATGTGGAATTTTGTAGCTAGTCAATTTATCTAGTACATGACATAGAGCTCAAGGTGGCCTGAACGGATACTTGGGTATACAGTAACAGAACACAAAGCATATAAGTCGAAAAAGATGATTCAAATTTTGAGGTACCGTAAATTTGAGGGAAGAATTGCAGGCCATGCTTGCGATAATAACGGGAATTTAGTGTTGCTTTCTGTAGCTAGTCTATGCTCCTAAGCTATGGCATAGGTCATATGGTGGCCTGATTCTCCTTATGAAGTAATACTTCCGAAACAGAAAGGGTATCAGCTGAAAAAGTTGATCCAAATTAGGGGGGTACCCGGATGTCATGTGAGAATTTCTGGTGATGCTTCGGATAATAACTGGAATTCAATGTGGGATTCTGTAGCTAGCGAATATATACAGGCCCTGACATAGGGCCCAGGGTGGCCTGAATAGATATTTGGGTCAATAGTAACTGAACAGAAAGGATCTAATCTGAAAAAGTTCACTCAAACTATGGGGTACCGGTATTTTGGGGAGAAAAATTGCAGGCCATGCTAAGGATATTAACTGAAATTAAATGCTGATTTATGTAGTTAGTCCATCCTCCTAGGCTACGGCATAGGGCATATGGTGGCCTGAGTGCCCTCATGACTGTATACTACCGGAACATAAAGCAATTCAGATGAAAAAGTGCATGGAAATTATGGGGGTACCCGAATGTCATGTGAGAATTTCTGGTTATGCTCCGGATAATAAGTGGAATTCAATGTGGAATTTTGTAGCTAGTCAATTTATCTAGTCCATGACATAGAGCTGAAGGTGGCCGGAATAGATATTTGGGTCAATATTAACGGAACAGAAAGGATCTAATCTGAAAAAGTTCACTCAAACTATGGGATACCGGTATTTTGGGGAGAAAAATTGCAGGTTATGCAAAGGATATTAACTGAAATTAAATGCTGATTTATGTAGCTAGTCCATCCTCCTAGGCTACGGCATAGGGCATATGGTGGCCTGAGTGCCCTCATGACTGTATACTACCGGAACAGAAAGCAGTTCAGATGAAAAAGTACATGGAAATCATGGGGGTACCCGAATGTCATGTGAGAATTTCTGGTTATGCCCCGGATAATAAGTGGAATTCAATATGGAATTTTGTAGCTAGGCAATTTATCTAGTCCATAACATAGAGCTCAAGGTGGCCTGAAAGGATATTTGGGTATACAGTAACAGAACACAAGGCATATAAGTCGAAAAAGATGATTCAAATTTTGAGGCACCGTTAATTTTAAAGAAGAATTGCAGGCCATGCTTGAAATAATAACTGGAATTTAGTGCTGCTTTCTATAGCTACTCTATGCACCTAAGATATGGCATAGGTCATATGGTGGCCTGATTCTCCTTATGAAGTAATACTTCCGAAACAGAAAGGGTATGAGCTGAAAAAGTTGATCCAAATTAGGGGGGTACCCGGATGTCATGTGACAATTGCTGGCCATGTTACGGATAATAACTGGAATTCAATGTGGGATTCTGTAGGTAGCGTATATATAGAGGCCCTGATATAGGGCCCAGGGTTGCCTGAATAGATATTTGGGTCAATAGTAACGGAACAGAAAGGATCTAATCTGAAAAAGTTCACTGAAACTATGGGGTACCGGTATTTTGGGGAGAAAAATTGCAGGCCATGCTAAGGATATTAACTGAAATTAAATGCTGATTTATGTAGCTAGTCCATCCTCCTAGGCTACGGCATAGGGCATATGATGGCCTGAGTGACCTCATGACTGTATACTACCGGAACAGAGAGCAATTCAGATGAAAAAGTACATTGAAATTTTGGGGGTACCCGAATGTCATGTGAGAATTTCTGGTTATGCCCGGGATAATAAGTGGAATTCAATGTGGAATTTTGTAGCTAGTCAATTTATCTAGTCCATGACATAGAGATCAAGGTGGCCTGAACGGATATTTGGGTATACAGTAACAGAACACAAAGCATATAAGTCGAAAAAGATGATTCAAATTTTGAGGTACCGTAAATTTGAGGGAAGAATTGCAGGCCATGCTTGGGATAATAACTGGAATTTAGTGTTGCTTTCTGTAGCTAGTCTATGCTCCTAAGCTATGGCATAGGTCATATGGTGGCCTGATTCTCCTTATGAAGTAATACTTCCGAAAGAGAAAGGGTATCATCTGAAAAAGTTGATCCAAATTAGGGGGGTACCCGGATGTCATGTGACAATTGCTGGCCATGTTACGGATAATAACTGGAATTCAATGTGGGATTCTGTAGCTAGCGAATATATACAGGCCCTGAAATAGGGCCCAGGGTGGCCTGAATAGATATTTGGGTCAATAGTAACGGAACAGAAAGGATCTAATCTGAAAAAGTTCACTCAAACTATGGGGTGCCGGTATATTGGGGAGAAAGATTGCAGGCTATGCTAAGGATATTAACTGAAATTAAATGCTGATTTATGTAGCTAGTCCATCCTCCTAGGCTACGGCATAGGGTGTATGGTGGCCCGAGTGCCCTCATGACTGTATACTACCGGAGTAGGAAAGCATTTCAGATGAAAAAGTGCATGGAAATCATTGGGGGTACCCGAATGTCATGTGAGAATTTCTGGTTATGGTCCGGATAATCAGTGGAATTCAATGTGGAATTTTGTAGCTAGTCAATTTATCTAGTCCATGACATAGAGCTCAAGGTGGCCTGAATAGATATTTGGGTCAATAGTAACGGAACAGAAAGGATCTAATCTGGAAAAGTTCACTCAAACTATGGAATACCGGTATTTTGGGGAGAAAAATTGCATGCCATGCTAAGGATATTAACTGAAATTAAATGCTGATTTATGTAGCTAGTCCATCCTCCTAGGCTACGGCATAGGGTGTATGGTGGCCCGACTGCCCTCATGACTGTATACTACCGGAACAGAAAGAAATTCAGATGAAAAAGTGCATGGTAATTTTGGGGGTACCCGAATGTCATGTGAGAATTTCTGGTTATGCCCCGGATAATAAGTGGGATTCAATGTGGAATTTTGCAGCTAGTCAATTTATCTAGTCCATGACATAGAGCTCAAGGTGGCCTGAACGGATATTTGGGTATGCAGTAACAGAACACAAAGCATATAAGTCGAAAATGATGATTCAAATTTTGAGGTACCGTAAATTTGAGGGAAGAATTGTAGGCCATGCTTGGGATAATAACTGGAATTT
>JAVTVY010008130.1:0-44828 GCA_036873755.1 Hanleya hanleyi | reverse complement strand
AGTTTGCGCGAACGATCGTTCAGTTCACCTGGAGGTTACGCAAAACTAAACAAGCGGGAACGTTTTTTCGTTTGCGTAAAAATGAATCGTATGTTGCCGTCGTCAAGTTAATTTATTAAATACATTATTATTTTCACTGCTGTCAAAACTGCAAAGTATGAATATCAGTACAGTGGATTAAATGTTGGATCACATTATCGCGATCGACGTCTCGTCCATGGTGCATGGCAGGGGATATTCTGATAGCTTGCGTCCGTCATTAACTCACTTTCATTATCGCTGTTTACTTCCGGGTGTGCGCAAAGGTCAACTGCGCAAAGTTTGAGCGGAAGCAGCATGGTTATCATGGCGGAATTTTCAGTAAACATCGTGAGTTGAGCAAGGCGCTAATTTTATAGTTTTGTCCGTAATAAATACGGTAGGCCTATTTGATCAATTGATCGTTGTAACTCAATTCATAGGTCTCAATAAGTTTTTAAAGCTTAGTTGTCATATTATCACAATCAAGGCAGATTATAGACGGAACTATGGTGGCCGATAAGGGACATCGCTAGGTATGTGGTTTGGTAACACGAAGGCAGGATGCGAAGCGCGAAGGCAGGATGCGAAGCGCGAAGTCCAAACACGAAGGCAGGATGCGAAGTGCGAAGGCAGGATGCGAAGCGCGAAGTCCAAACACGACTTCGCGCTTCGCATCCTGCCTTCGTGTTTGGACTTCGCGCTTCGCATCCTGCCTTCGTGTTTGGACTTCGCACTTCGCGTCCTGCCTTCGCGCTTCGCATCCTGCCTTCGTGTTTGAACTTCGCGCTTCGCACCCTGCCTTCGCGCTTCGCATCCTGCCTTCGTGTTTGGACTTCGCGCTTCGCATCCTGCCTTCGCACTTCGCATCCTGGCTTCGTGTTTGGACTTCGCGCTTCGCATCCTGCCTTCGTGTTACCACTCCTGCTGAAATTTTCCAGTATTCTTAATGCTGAGAGATTTTGTTACCGACAACTGATTGATTTAGTCAAATTTATTATCAAGGCTGGGGATTTAAAAAATTTGATCCTTTATTTTTTTTCCTGTTTAGTTTTAATTTTGCGTCCAACTTCATTTGTCGTCCTCCATATTTTGTAATCATATTCTGGTCCTGTGATACAATTATATATCCCTGTTGAAGACATTTTGGTGAATGTCACAACGTTGGTGTTACAATATACTCTCCGGTTGACCAGATTTATTCGTTATTTCTTCTATTACACTTCCCGGATGACTCAAAATATCCATTCCTATATATATACCAGTATTTAATATGTTAAAGTTTCTGTGACACAGTATGATATGTAATACTATTATGCTTGGTTTCTGTGAAACATTTATTGTATGTTTTGCAATCTTATGTAAAATTTCCGACCATATTATTATTGTATAGCAGATGTCGTGATTGATATGAAGAATTTCCGACGATATATCCGACGTTAAAATATTGACGGATGACGCTGTCTTCAATAAAATCGAGCATAAATGAACTATACTTTGAATCAAGAAAATCAGCGATTTTGACTGTATCGAGTGACGAAATGGTTCTGGTAATAAAGAAAGACTGGTCTTGTACTCGTGTATCTAAGCATATACAGACTTTATTCTTCATGTAAACCATCCCGACGAGAAAGGCGACTATACTCTGATCTCGGCATTGGTAAATAAAATAATTCAAATGGCGGCCTGGCCTCGCTTTCATCGGGTCATGCGCAGTGGCACTTGTTTTGACTTCGCGTTTCGCATCCTGCCTTCGTGTTTGGACTTCGCGCTTCGCATCCTGGCTTCGCACTTCGCATCCTGCCTTCGTGTTTGAACTTCGCGCTTCGCATCCTGCCTTCGCGCTTCGCATCCTGCCTTCGTGTTTGGACTTCGCGCTTCGCATCCTGCCTTCGCGCTTCGCATCCTGCCTTCGTGTTTGAACTTCGCGCTTCGCATCCTGCCTTCGTGTTTGAACTTCGCGCTTCGCATCCTGCCTTCGCGCTTCGCATCCTGCCTTCGTGTTTGGACTTCGCGCTTCGCATCCTGCCTTCGCACTTCGCATCCTGGCTTCGTGTTTGGACTTCGCGCTTCGCATCCTGCCTTCGTGTTATAAAACCACATACCTGAAACAATGCAGCGATGTCCCTTATCGGCCACCATACGGAACATAAGCAGCAAGTCTTTTATCTCTCGCGGCTGGAGACCAGTCGTCATAGACGCATGCCGAGTTAAGCCGGGTAGCCCTGTTGAAGAAGCTGTATTTCTCACCTAAATTCCTAGTATAATCCGTCCAATATAAATTAACCACCATGGACCATGACAGAAAGGGATGAAACGAGGTCAGTTTTGATATTTCTCTTGATGACAAATATTTGTCGAAATATTGAGACTGTCAACTTTATTCGGAGTGACTTTGCTTATGTATTACACTCATTGTTCGGAATTTGTAGGCTTCACACCATCGTGTACCTTTTACTCATGAAATAAAGATTAAATGACCTCATTTTTTTTGCAAAACAGCACAAAAGTTGCTCAGAGTTTGAAGCTGTTTATCTTCCATCATATCACAGGACAAGCAGAAAGTAGCTATCTTGCCAGATACCATATATAAAAAAATTATAGATGTATCTGATATACTCTTTTTCTGAGAAAATAATTTTTATTAAATATCTTAGATTAAGATCAGCTACTTTGCTTTTTTTCCAGTCGAGCTACCTCACACACACTGGTCACTGACTGTTTTCATGGATGTGATGAGGTCGAAATAGGGGAAAGCTCCCATAAAGTTAACATGATCGAATACTGAGAAAACATGACCGAATACCGAGAAATCCTCTTAAATATAAAAGTCTGTATTCTTGGTAGCTGAGAATAACTATTTTTGTCCAGAGTATCTACTTTACGGAAACTTTTTTTTAATTTTTGGGGGTATAGAAAGCCACATATTCATAAATACAGTCGTTGTCCATGTTTGACCGCACATATCTGTTCAGTTCAAGTTCATTTATTCCAATCTAGGTATCAATCTTAGTTCTTGTTAGTGAGTGTTGTCGGGAAGATGTTTCTGAGGCGGCCTTGCTTGTCCTATCCATTCCCAGTACCTTGTAATAAATATATTTGGCAAGGCTATCTATTTTCCGGAAAATACTGAACCTTTTTTTTGCCTTTCCGGAAAATAGAAACCAAATTATTTATAAAAACGAGCATCTGTCCGTCTTTTAGCACGCAAATCTTTCAGCACATCTGTGGATCACCAACAATGGATAATTGTTCTTAATTCTCATTGGCGACTGTTAAATGTATCTGCCAGGGAGGCATTACCTGTGACGAGTCTGGAGAGTAAAGATGCGAATCTTCTGCTCATATTTTGTGTATTCAATAAATAATGCAATCCTGCATGTACTATAATATCTGTACCAGTCTAAAAAATTTGGGTGGCCTTTCGAAGTCCATGAGTTCTAGTTCTTTATCCAAATAAATTTCCAAGTCGTTTTCCATGTATAGATACTTCATATAGGCAGCTATTGTCTGTCTTTGTGCCGCGGAAAAGGCTCAAGTTTAGACACATTGTTGTCCGCTGACTTGGCTATTGTATGCATTGTCTGGTGATCCTTATATTGTATGCATTATCTGGTGATTCTTACATGGAGTATGAACCGTTTTCCATAGTATGTATCTCAGTCTCGCTATTGTGATTGCTCATTTGAACATCATGGAGATGTGAAGATGTGAAACACACGCGATATTCAAACGGTCCCTAGCCCCGGGTTAAGCGGGATTAGACACAGGTTACGAAACGTAGTGCCAGAAATCTTGCCTGCCACGATCGTATTTTACCATCAGTGTACGATATTTATCACAGAATTGAAGAAACTTTGAAGGGAGGAAGCACAGGGGCTCGTTACACTCTTAGAAATATTCAGGGAATAATCCTGAATAAATCAGGCTGCACATCCACAACTCAATTTCAGGGATTTTACCTGAAATCCAGGGATAATTTCCTGAATTTCAGAAAAAAGATCCCTGAATGAGATGATTTCCCTGAAATTCAGGCGAATTTACAACCCTGATTAATAAGTTCCCGACCCTATTCAGGTACGTAAAATCCCCTAAAATTCAGGTAATTTAGCTTTAATTCATGGATGATATACCTGAATTTCAGGAAATTATCCCTGGATTTCAGGTAAAATCCCTGAAATTGAGTTGTGGATGTGTAGCCTGATTTATTCAGGATTATTCCCTGAATATTTCTGGGAGTGTACCGTTATTAATTGGTTACGTAATTAGGTTGATTACAGGGGGGGTCGAGGTAGGGAATAAATGGGGCCCTACCTCGACCCCCCTGTAATCAACCTAATTAACCATTTAACAACGGCAACGAGCCTCTGTGGGAGGAAGCATGTGTACGTTAGATCTTCCCCATCCTCACTAGAGTTAAATATAATCAAAAAAGAATTATCAACAAGGAATAAGCAAAAGGAGTCAACGATACAGTTACTTATCTATTTCTCCTGATTTTGAGGCAGTTATTGTGTCGATACGAGCATTTGGCTTACACCATGCGTACCTTGCCTCTATTTATATTCATCGATCGGTGTGATCGATAAGGGTGGAGTCGATCACTTAATCGGTCGTGTTTGTAAACTCTCACATGCACCGTTTCTGCCTTAAGTAGAAGTTTTGGTTCATCGATATTAATGCGTATAGCTGTATTATATAGATGGCCAAACAGATCGATGGTGATATGGTTTACTCTTTCCCTGACCTCGTGTTAGTGGAGTGTATTCACGGGGTACAAAGTACAGTTCAGCGGTCCGTGTAACCTTGCACAATTCAATTTTCGTTTTTTGTTTTTGTGTTCTCAAAATCAAAAATTGAAAATTGACCGTCAATTTTCAATTTTCGTTTTTTGTTTTTGGTTTCTCAAAATCAAAAATTGAAAATTGACCGTCAATTTTCAATTTTCGTTTTTCGTTTCACTTGTCCCAAAAATGAAAATCAAATAATGAAAATTGCCTCGACTTGTCCGTTTTTCGATTTTTGATTTTAACTTTGACTCGTCAATGTTAACTGCGCACGCGCAAGACTTATGATGTCACTTTCGGTTCGCGGAGTAGTATGGAAAGCGCAAATCGGATTGTTTAGGCAGGTGTGGAGCATAATATGGAAAAACAGTAGGGGGCAAGATGTGGGAGTTTCACTACACTATAGATCCCTGGAGCCAGGCATTCGAGCTAGAATAAAATGGGCCAACTGCGCATAAGCGAGTAGGCAATCGTGCAGCAGGTGTGAAGCATTATATGGAGAACAACGGGGTTGATACACATGGGAGTTTCATTAAAGTAGGGTAGTATAATAAATACGTGGGTACCCTAATCACATCTTCATTTTATCTAGCCAATTTCTACGTTCCCACTTCGAACTTCCCTTGATATATCTGGACCCCTTCAATGTTCAAATAACTTATCAATAGACACGAGACGTCACTGACCTCGAAAACATTTGAAATTCGAAATGGGTCGCACAAGAGCGTTATTGATTGGCTGACCTAATTAGTGGGCACCTTATTAGGAGGAAAGACGCCGCTAATAGAGGATGATGTCACTCAACGTGACTTCATTCGCAATCGATGTACGCTCTGATTGGTTCTTCTGTCGTTAGTAGGTGAAATTTACACCTCGGATTTTGAACACTGAAGGGGTCAGATGAATCAAGGCAGGTTCGAAGTGGGAACGTAGAAATTGGCTCGATAAAATGAAGATGCCTAATCATAACCCCCAAGGAAACTTCCCACGTCGATGCGTTGAAGCGTTTGACACCCACACTTGCGTTGAAGCGTTTTTGACGCTGAACGTTGACGAGCATCTGAACGCTCCAACGATCCAGGTCCCAAAAATAGAGAATGAAGATTGGACCTGAAGCGTTGAAGCATTCAGACGTCTGACATCAAACGTGGCGATTGTGTGCTTGTTTGAAATGGTGGTTTACGGGCCGCATACTTACTCTTATTGGTATTAAATCTTTGTTGGTATCTTTATAAATACTATATTTCAAATCAATAGCAAATAGCGGTTGTCTGCATGAATGCTGTTCGCTTTTGTAGCGCTCTAAACATCTATTTTTAGAAATGAGAAAATCTAAGACTGCGTTCTGATTGGCTCAGGCCTCAAGGCCAATAACCATTGAGAACAGCGGGATGCCACATATCCAGACCTGTCTGGTGCATCTTCACAAGTCCAGGTAAATCGTGAATCCCCGCACATAGACTGCAGTACTCTCTGTTAATTCAAGATATTAACAGACAGTGATAGTGTACTGTTCCAGCTGTCTCCCCTTCAGAGATTGGTCATTCGACTCCGCCATTTCAAACTAAGACGAGCATTTTCATTGGATCACTATTTATAGGAGCCACCCCAATCTTCATACACAACCACGTGACTGTCTCAGTTGACCGATGCATCGGCATAGCGCGGCATCGTTTTCGATTTCAAAATCTGGCGTATAACTGGGAAAATGTTGTTGTTGCTGCATCAGCCTATCATTGGCCCTCCGTAGAAGGGTCCAATACTATAGGCTATCCCCGCACAGGGTTTACTTGGACATTTTTGGTGATTCGAGTGAGTTCTTGAGTCGTTGCCTCAATCTCGAACATTTCATCCCCGAGGTTATTTTGAATTAGCATGTCGGTATCCCAAGCCGGCGGTTTTTGCCTTGACTCTCGATGTCGATTTCAGCCTGACATCAAAGTTATGCCAGCGATGTCACATCTCAAACCTTCCAGCTAGTGGATTGGAGTAATGAGCTAGCTGAACCTGTTGAATAATTGGTTTGATTTAGAGGATACCCCTTGATCTTTTTTTATCCAGAACTATCGTGTGCAACCATGCAACCAAGGCAATGTATAGATACCCTAACAAATCGATCAATACACTGGCTCTCGAGGATGGCCTGGTGGGCCACATGCCTCTCACGCTCCACACCTCTCATACAACACGATTTGCGTTTTCTATTCTACTCGTCGTACCGGAAGTGACATGATAACCCGTCCACATGAGAACTTAACATAGATACGTCAAAGTTAAAATCAAAAAACGAAAAACGGACAAGTCGAGGCAATTTTCAATATTTGATTTTCATTTTTGCGTGAAGCAAAACGAAAAACGAAAATTGAAAATTGACTGTCAAATATCAATTTTCGTTTTTTGTTTTTGTAATCCCAGAATCAAAAATTGAAAATTGACGGTCAAATTTCAATTTTTGATTTTCAGAACACAAAAACAAAAAACGAAAATTGAAAATTGACGGTCAATTTTCAATTTTTGATTTTGAGAACACAAAAACAAAAAACGAAAATTGAAAATTGACGGTCAATTTTCAATTTTTGATTTTGAGAACACAAAAACAAAAAACGAAAATTGAATTGTGCAAGGTTACACGGACCTTCAGCAAATAGGTTCTCCCGCGATATACGTCAACATTTACAAAAAACGAGCCAAGAAATATCGCTCATGGTAGGTTAATTCTCACCGTATACACTGTAAACTGAGGCGTTCAAATTGTTAATTTCCATGTTCAAATTGTTAATTTCCATGTTCAAATTGTTAATTTCCATGTTCAATTTTGAACTTTAGAATTCAAACCATTAACGCAGGTATTCAAATGCAGAACTGTATACTTCTCACCACTATACGTCATATGGTTGTGGTTTGCTGTTTCAGGGCCACCTGCAGCTAAAACGATAGTACTGTTGTACTGAATATTTATTAAATTTTCCAGACTGTTTCAAACAATACGTGACTAAAATCGGCTTATTTTAAAAAAAATAACATATTTATCATGAAAACTTTTGTTTTAGTTGCAGCTGTCATGAAAAATGTATTCGGATAAAATGAAAACTGTGACACGAATCCTGCAAATATGAACGATCAATGATGCAAGATTTTCACATTATACCAATTTATTCGTTATATATACTAGTGAACTGTTATATTGTATAATAGGCGCTGGACTGGAAATACCTAAGTTAGTAATTTTATGTTTAATGCACACGTTGTTCGAAGATCGAAGTTGTAGGCCACACCATTCTATTCAGTCACATTGAAACCCCCAAATCACTTAAATACGCCACTGTGTTCAAACTATGTATGACCGATGTTTTGTCTATGTGTGCACCGCATGTAGTTAACTGTAGTGCCTATAATGCGTGCACCACACATTGGATGCTGCATGCTTCTAAAATTTCAATTGTCGCTGATTCCATGATGTTCCTTGCAGTGACGACACCCGCCAGGACGGAAATTCCAACGCTTTGAAGAATTGATCCCTTCAGTAGGTCAAGGAACTGTGTTAGTACAGTGTACAACTTGAAATGTGAAGATGGGTATTAACATTTTGATTTGGAATTATCTAAATTTTCCACGCGTAAAAGGATATTACAAAAAAAAATCCCCCCCAAAAAAGAATCCTTAAGTAACAATCCTGACTACAGCGGAATATTCCTTGAGTTCATTCCACAGCACGATCGCTATGTTGTGGAATATTCCACTGACGATATGGCGATGAAATATTCCACAACTTTTTTTAGTGTATATTAAGAAGCCAACATCTCCATGTTTTGCTGAAATTACATTATACAATGATTTGATGTATGGATTTCCAATTGTTTGTTTCGGAACATATCGTGCGGCCTATTTTTCTATTTCAATCAGTACTTTATTGTTCTTCAATTATCGCTTTATTTACTTCTGTCCATTATGAGCGATTGTTTTTCTCTCTCGGATATATCGATATTTCTTGTACGGGGGACGAAATAGTATCCAGTAATAACCATAACATTATATGAAAATGGTGATAATCTTCACCAATAAAAGATGATGAGTTAGAGCGGTGCACAAGTGCTTGTTACCGTTGTTAATTGGTTAATTAGGTTGATCTGGGGGGCCGGTGGTCAAGGGAGTAAAGAAAAGTACTGCCGCGACCTGTCCCCCCCCCCCCCAATCAACCTAATTATCCAATTAACTTAAGTCTTATCACATAAGAATTGGGTATTAAATCTGCCAGATCACCTCGATAGTTATAGTCCATGTCGAAGACTGGGCGACCTCATTCTTGACATCATTGTTCACAATCAGAGTTCATTGGTCGTTGAGGAAAAACAACACTGGATGGTAAATAGAAACAAATGGTTACATCTGCAAAATCGGTTCTGTCAATTTTTCACTTGCACTTAAATATTTCAGAGATTTATGCAGAATAAGCATCTTACACATTCCCCATTTAAACTCCGTCGCTCTTCATTTTCTTGAAGGTATTTCTTGTTTTAAAATATCAACCAAATCACAAATACATTTAATTACTGATCATTAAATGAACACAACAAATGCAAGTGTATGCAGCCATGTGCTCAGCGGACTTGTTTATAAAGACTATAGATCCATGGTTGTATAAAATCAGTTCCGAAAGGAAGTTCGCAACATTGACTCGGAAATAGGAATACAGATTCATAAATATTGAAAGAACGGTAGTGCTGAAATACCAGGAGTGTTTGCAGTAACCGTTTGTCTGGGAATTTTACCCAGCCATATTGTTTACTCCATTGATTTTCAACATAACATATTACTATGGATACACAGTGTCCATATCATGTTATCATATATCCGAATACAACTCTCCTCATCAGGGGTGTCGGTTCCATTACATAGTAGGAAATAATAACGTAATTCATATACACTGGATAATACTACTTCTAGACAATCTAGCACTGCCCGATGTCTCCGCGGCAGATCATTCGCCTTGAAATGACCGTTCCTTGATAGGCCCTTTCCTTCATATGGTCGTTCCTTGATACAACAGTTCCTGATATGATAATTCCTTGACATAACCGCTCGTTGATATGCCCGTTCCTCGATATGACAATTTCTTGATATGACTGACCTTGATATGGCCGTTCATCGAAATGACCGTTCGTTGATAAGACGCTCCTTGATTACCGTTCCTTACAATCCGTTCCTTGATTGATAGTTCCTAGATATGACCACTCGTTGATATGGCCGTTCATTGATACGACCGTTCCTTGATACTTCGTTCGTTTCATGGATTTGCTGATGTCTGAATTCTCAAGGTGAAGTCCAAGTCATGACAGTCCAACCAATAAATGGCGGACAGTTTTCATCCCACGTTGACAAAAAATAAAAATAAAAAAATAAAATAAAATCGATTTTGACAAATAGCCCTGATCAGATTGAGTTGAAACATCATATTTCATGAAATGACCTGATCGTGAGAAAATATACTCTCTAAAAAAAACTTGAGTGAACTGTTCCACTCAAGTTTGAGTTAAATGTACCTGTTCACTCAACTTGAGTTACATTTCACTCAACTTGAGTTAAAACCAATCAAGTTCACTCAACTTGAGTGGGATCGATTTCCACTCTTATGCTTGAGTGAATGTCACTCAAGTTGAGTGCATTTAACTCAAGTTGAGTGAAAAGTAACTCAAGTTGAGTGAAAATATCACTCAAGTATTGAGTGGGATCAATTTCCTATCTTATTTGAGTGAAATTCCACTCAACTTTTTTTAAGGAGTACACTTGAGGAGATATTCCAATTATCAATATTCCATAACTTACATAATGAAAGTTATGGAAGTTTTGGTAAACAATAACTCGTCTAAGAATAGAAATTTCACTGTTAATTGCACCGTGAAATCTGCGAGAATATCATTCAGTCAACAAAGTTAAGCTAATGTAATACCCTTGACGATGGCTCAATTTAGCAGAGATTGGGATTAACAGTCAGAAGGTTTGTTTTAGAATTCCTGATTTCTAGTATGAAAGTCATTCTTTCTTCTCTGATAATGTATTCAGTTAAAATGCCGTCATCCGAACGCATGGCACCATCATACGTAGAAAGTTCTGCTCATAGCCATGCGGTAACGGGTATATCTGAGTGTATTAGGGCGTTTCCCAAATATTCACATGCGATTGGTCCCGTGAGACCCGACATCGGCGCAATCACATTCATAAAATGAAGACACACCGCCATAAAGCGATCGATTGAAATGATCTCTTGGTGGGCCTCGAAGTGCCCCCATCACAAAATAAAAACTGCCGCCGATTTTATTTTTTCTAATATGTTAGGCCGTTTATAATATGATTTTTCTTAAGAAAAACAAAGAAGCATGCTCCATTAGAGTGAGAAATAAAGGTTCGAAATAAAATAGCTAATTCGCACAACTTCGGTTTGGTCTCCCACAGTCTTGCGCCTCGAGCACTTAAGTGCAATCGACATGTCTCACATCTGAGGTTCCCAGGTCAAAATATTTGAATACGGATAATTTCATTGGCTCGTTTAAATAGAGCGGACATGTGACTTGATGCTTGGGGAAGCTGACATGGGGCGAAATACACGGAGAATGAAGCCATTGAGCTAAGGGTAGTGTTAAGTGGAACGTGAAATGCCCTTAGCAAGCTAAGATGTTAAAAAGCTGGACCGCGCACTAATAATCTAGGTCCTACGCCAAAAGCAGTGTAACTGTTTTTAAGAGAACATCCTTTTCGACATCCTTTTAAGAAGCCGTCTAAGTTTGTTTGTTTGATTGTTTGATTGTGTCCACCGTACAGCATAAAACTATTTCGGGTCAGCATTGGGACCACTGAGCTTATCTAAAACAAAGATATTCAAAAAGGGCATGTCACGCCCATTGGCGGCTGAGAATTTTTGGAGGCGGAGGACCCTGAAATTTCACCATAAGGCATATGAGCCGCCCACTGTTCTCCGACTACAGCCCAGCTTCCTCCTATACACAATACATCCCACACATTGAACTTTGAATGACATTGTCCAATATCCTAACTGCACACGAAATAAAACGGTAGCGAATAGTAATAAACTATACCTCATTTTCCTCTACATTGGTCCTTCTCGCCGCCTGCCAACTCTCAACACTGAATAATTCCTCGTTCTTGAGATATCATCTTTTAATCACGCCTTCACGGAGTTTTCTGACATATTTTGGACTCATATTTTGAATGTCTCAGCATAACGAAGATAGCCACGCCCACCTACACGCGCATGCGTTGGACTGTCATCAAACTGGCCCGAAAAATCACGCATGCGCCACGGCTTGTATTCAAATGACACCACCATCTCCAACCATCTCGCTGGGGTCTAATAACACCCCAGCCACCAGTCAGATTTTTGGACCGGATTCGGGGCCTTCGCGCACATCGCCGGAAGTGACATCATATATAGTAAAATAGATGTTTACCGAACATTTCGATTACTTTTCAAGTCTGCATAATACCTCTGTTGACCTAGCGTTAAAAGGAATTATCTGGAGATAATTTTCCCTGTTTATCTGGACAGAGCATATGAAAAGTAGTTCGCTCATGTGCAACACTAAAGGAGTTGTTCGGCCGGATTCAAACTGAACCGTGCGTTGGTTGGTTTCCCCTATACGTCATAGCAACGTAGTAAAGGTCAACTTCCGCTATTGGTGGCAGGGATGGTAATGGAGCTTGCGAAATGGAGCATGCGCTGTGGGGAAGTTGCGCCATCTCCGGCAAAGTCCGTGCAAGGGAAATTTACATGACTGACAGTTGAATGTCGGTCAGCTGAATATTCAAATCCCCGAGAATCTTGAACAATTGATGATAACTTAAGAATGGGGGAATACCGAGAGTTCTAACTTGGAGGGAAGTGACAAAAGACTACAAGGAGAATAACGAGGTACATTTTATTATCACCAGCTACTGTGTTCTTGTATGTGCAGCCGTTAAATCTTCCGAAACGCAGGCGTTTCGGAACTCAAAACTTCGTGGTATGAAATGTAAAGGGAAGGAACTACAGCTGTGTAGGGAAGAACAGCCACGCCCACCTACACAGCAAAGGTTCTATAGCTAGGGTCAAACAGGCCCATGAAAATATTTCTCGAGATTTGATTTGATTGGTTTCGGGTAGATGAAATAGTCATACATCTTGGTACCGTATATTTTTCTATATCTTAATGCCATGTGATCCTTGTCGTGTCATTTATCTTTTCTATTGTAAAACACGGATGATGGCTAGCCCGAAAACATCGGCTAAGGGGTCTATTTTTTTTTTTTATTATTGTTGTTGCTCACCCCTTAGCCCGAATCACATATACAGACCGAAAAGGAAAAAAATAAATAAGACGTCAGTCGCTCGAGATCTTCAACTGCACACGGCGTGGGGAATTGAGACAAAGGCACGAAAAGCATTTTATCGAATAAATAATATGATTTGGCATCTCCAGAACTTTGATAATCAACTAATGACTCATTCCGTTAGACGAAA
The DNA here is from genome assembly GCA_036873755.1 of Hanleya hanleyi. Taxonomy (NCBI): domain Eukaryota; kingdom Metazoa; phylum Mollusca; class Polyplacophora; order Lepidopleurida; family Hanleyidae; genus Hanleya; species Hanleya hanleyi. The sequence continues at coordinate 31,511 of JAVTVY010008130.1, read as the reverse complement.
TCTTCTTCCAAACTCTAATTTTGTCATCTAACTCGTCAAGTTGCCGCCATTTTCAGTCTCGTTGACAGAACGAGATTTCCAACGCGATTGACCTTTCTGACCACGTGACTCGTCCATTTCACCATAGTCAGATCAGAAAGGCCACGATACTAGTGCGCACGCGCGGCCAAGTCTCGTTGAGCTGTAATCTGAAAAAATGGCGGTAAACATCGAAATCGAGCGTTTATTGTGTTTTCTTCGTCGTCACTAATTTTTTGGAGTCCCAAACAGTCATAAGAGATGGTACATGGTGAAAGAAGCTCAGGTCGGTCAAACTGTATCAAATTGGCATATTTTTTCTCTCCCGTTTCGTTATTTTCGTCAGCGAAAAGCCGCTTTTCGCCAGTCAAATTTTTATCGCTAAAATTTAACCTAGGTGCGATCTCGGCTGTGATAGGAATGCCACGCCCCCTTACCCTAAATTTACCTATCACAGCCAGAGTTTCTGGGTTAGGATGATGGCCTCAAGTGGATGATGGCTTCAAAATTTTGACGTCTTTCCAGATGCTGGTGGTGTAAATAACGGCTTGACTTCCGGTAATTTCAATGACGTCCACGCCTACCGTTTCTCTGAAGTCCGAGTCTGCATAATGATTGGATGTAAGATAATCACTTGGCTGTGGATGTTTATCGATGTAAACGGCGTTGTTTATTGCAATAGGCTGTTGCAGGTTTTGAAGATTGCCACTCCCTGTTTAATACAAGTTCTGCCTTGGAAATTGTTCAGCTATAAAAAAAATCCTTTGTTGGGTTTTGCTGCATTGAAACACTCAATTTATTAGCAGCGCATTGACATGGTTCATAACTTAATTAGTTGGATAATTACTATATTAGTATTCGAGTCACCCGTCTAACTAACCCATTCCATTTCGCTGTCTTTATGTATATGCTAACGACCAACTTCCAACTTCCGGTGTACCATGGCAAGAGCTATAACACTTGCCCTGTTTTACTGGATGAGTGTGAGATTCGTGGAAAGGTGAAATGCTATAGAATAGCAAATATGGCCGAGATATTGCTTTGGTAAAACCTGTATTACAACGATTCGTTATAGGAGCCACGTTTCATCATTAATATTTGACAAAAGAATATTTGTCATTGTTATGGATTTACGCCTTGCTGACCGCATTATAAGCTACTGACCGCGTCAACGCTAAATATATGTTCGTACGAAGTAGGCTACCATTTGCAAATTGTCCGGTAATGAGTGAGCGAGTCAGTCAGTCAGTCAGTCCATCCGAATCCTTTCGTCGGCAAAATAAGGAGAACCGTCGACAGTAGAACCTTGCTTTTTGGCATGAACGTGCATTAGGGCATTGTTACCAGCAAATTCTGAGCTGACCGAATTCTGATGAAAATTTGATTTACAATTATTTTTTTGATTATTTATTGATGGCTCAGCTAGTGCACTGTCATGACCATCAGGAACCCTTAGCTATATGTTTCACTGTGACTTTTGAAGATTCCCTGATACGGCATATCACGTTGGACACACCGGTTCTCGTAAAATCACCGAAGTTAAGCGACTTGAGCCCGGTCAAGACTTGGATGGGTGACCTCGTGCTGTACTGCTGGGCTGATAAGTGTCCAGGGTAATAGGAACTGAGGGCGATAATAGTTGCTATGCTAATCTCTCACCAGCGGTGACATCTGAGAAAGTTAATTGACAATTGGAGACTGCTATATAAATTCTCTCACGGTAGCACATAGGACCCCCAAGTCATCTCTCGAGTACACACTTAAATCATATCAAACCCTACTTCGTAGGTCCTGTGACGTTAGTCACTCTGCTCATGTGTTCAGGATTGGAATGTTCATTTTGGATTTAGAACAGTACTTCGAACCCTAATTTCCAACACTATTTTTCTACGAAGTAGGTTACCATTTGCAAATTGTCCGGTAATGAGTCAGTCAGTCCATCCGAATCCTTTCGTCGGCAAAATAAGGAGAACCGTTGACATTAGAACCTTGATTTTTGGCACGAAGGTGCATTGGGGGACTGTTACCAGCAAATTCTGAGCTGACCTACTTTTGATGAAAATTTCTGGTGATTTTTGATGAAAACTACTGGTGATTCTGACTTGGGCCATGCCCATCTTAATATAAGCAGGATTTCAACTGGGGGTCCAAGAGTTCCGTGCGCGTCGGAGTCCTAATGCCTACCATACTTCGTAGGTCCTGTGACGTTAGTTACACTGTTCACATGTTGACAATTGATAGCCTTTTTATCTGTAATCCCTCTGCCAAAATTGGCCTACGGGTATTGTCGTCATCATGTACGTCTGTACGTCCATCCATTTCCATGTTATCGTTACCACCATATCTCAAGAATGCAAACTCCAAACTTACGGCGCACATTCCTGTGATCACAAAATAGAAATCCATTGGTCAAACCTACCTAGGTCATCAGGTCAAACCTACCTAGGTCATCAGGTCAAACCTACCTAGGTCATCAGGTCAAACCTACCTAGGTCATCAGGTCAAACCTACCTAGGTCATCAGGTCAAACCTACCTAGGTCATCAGGTCAAACCTACCTAGGTCATCAGGTCAAACCTACCTAGGTCATCAGGTCAAACCTACCTACGTCATCAGGTCAAACCTACCTAGGTCATCAGGTCAAACCTACCTAGGTCATCAGGTCAAACCTACCTACGTCATCAGGTCAAGCCTACCTAGGTCATCAGGTCAAACCTACCTAGGTCATCAGGTCAAACCTACCTAGGTCATCAGGTCAAACCTACCTAGATCATCAAGTCAAAATGTTTCAATTTATCTCGGATTGCTTGTTACCACTATATCTCAAGAATGTTTATGCATAGGAGCACCAAATTTACTTCACATACGCATGCGATCTTTGAGCAGAAGCCTGTCGAAAGTTACTTAGATTGACCTATTTTATTCTGGGTCACTGGGTCACATTTCTCCGTTTGTCACAGGCTGTTTATTACCACCATATTTCAAGTATGATAAGGCCTAGGCTTACTGAACTTACACCGGACACACATCTGGTCATGGACTGCAGCTTAAATTGTCCTTGAGGTATTGTCCGTTACGTACGTCCGTTAATCCATCTCTGTTTTCTTATTACCATCATATCTCAAGAATGATTTTGCCTAGGTATACCAAACTTATATCACACGTGCATGTTTATTTATTTATTTACTGACTTCGACATGATATGTGAGTATAGGTCGCACAGGTGCAAGCACCTATAGTAGGCAACCTCCCTAAACTTTTTGATCGGAAAACAAGCCTATCGAAAAGCAATGAATGACTTTGTCTTACAGTTGTGAGCACAAAACTTGCGTAACATTTGCATGTGGTTTTGAAGCAGAAGTCTATCGTAAAGTGAGATTGACCTATTTCGGCGGACACTGCAAGGGTCAAAGTTGTTCCTCTTGTCGCCAATTAGTTTTTGACTACCATACTTCAATACTGATAAGGTCTAGGCTTACTGAACTTACACTAACGACATAGTTTTCATTCTCATGGCAGATATACCGATATACCAGTTTTACACCGACAGTTTATATGAGGTTACAAACCCTGACAATGGGAGAATAGCTAGTCTTGAGCTCCAACTAAAATTAACACTGGGTTTTTGTCATCATGTGTGTATGAGCGCACAATATGTCCATATCTGTTTTGTCGTTAACACCATATACCGGAGCACCAAACTTAATCACACGGGCATGTGGTCACAGAAGAGAAGCCTATCAAAAATTAGTCGAATTGACCTATATTTTCCGGGTCACTAGGTCAAATTTTCAAGTTTTCTCCCATTGCTTGTTGCCATTCACAGTTTGCTCGTAGACCAGGGCCTACGAACAAACTGGCACCTCAGGCACATGTACAGGTTCTAATACATTCTTACACCTCAGGCACATGTACAGGCTCTAATACATTCTTACACCTCAGGCACATGTACAGGTTCTAATACATTCTTACACCTCAGGCACATGTACAGGTTCTAATACATTCTTACACCTCAGGCACATGTACAGGTTCTAATACATTCTTACACCTCAGGCACATGTACAGGTTCTAATGCATTCTTACACCTCAGGCACATGTACAGGTTCTAATGCATTCTTACACCTCAGGCATATGTACAGGTTCTAATACATTCTTACACCTCAGGCATATGTACAGGTTCTAATACATTCTTACACCTCAGGCATATGTACAGCTTCTAATACATTCTTACACCTCAGGCACATGTACAGGTTCTAATACATTCTTACACCTCAGGCACATGTACAGGTTCTAATACATTCTTACACCTCAGGTACATGTACAGGTTCTAATGCATTCTTACACCTCAGGCACATGTACAGGCTCTAATACATTCTTACACCTCAGGCATATGTACAGGTTCTAATACATTCTTACATCTCAGGCATATGTACAGGTTCTAATACATTCTTACACCTCAGGCATATGTACAGCTTCTAATACATTCTTACACCTCAGGCACATGTACAGGTTCTAATACATTCGAACACCTCAGGCACATGTACAGGTTCTAATACATTCTTACATCACAGGCACATGTACAGGTTCTAATACATTCTTACACCTCAGGCATATGTACAGGTTCTAATACATTCTTACACCTCAGGCACATGTACAGGTTCTAATACATTCTTACACCTCAGGCATATGTACAGGTTCTAATACATTCTTACACCTCAGGCATATGTACAGGTTCTAATACATTCTTACACCTCAGGCATATGTACAGGTTCTAATACATTCTTACACCTCAGGCATATGTACAGCTTCTAATACATTCTTACACCTCAGGCACATGTACAGGTTCTAATACATTCCAAATAGGGAAAATTCAATTTTGCATGAAAAATACAATATGTGGTATATTGAATGTATCTGTTCATTGTTAGACAAATACGCAAATTTGTATTTGAATATGACTACAGGTGTTGCCATGACAATCACCCCAGTTTGATAGAAATGACATGGAATAGATAGGGAAGTAAAAAGAAAATCAAGTTTTTCTCCATTAGAAAGAAAGTTAAGCCGGTTAACCTGATTATTTAAAAGTTTTCGTTAAATGGGTGACTTACGTGTCATCTGAAATTTTGATCAAATGTATATGTTTATATAAAATCCGTTTTTATGGGTTTTTTTTCGGGGGGGTTCTATCATTTGTGTGTTAATCCGAGACAAGTTTATCGGCATCCATAGTATAAGCTGATTTTTCTGCTATGTATAACAGTGCTAATTTTTACAAAACTTTGAACAAAGAGAGTTCGGTGTCCAGCTTAATGTCGGTCTCCAGCTTAATGTCGGTGTCCAGCTTAATGTCGGTGTCCAGCTTACTGTCGGTCTCCAGCTTAATGTCGGTCTCCAGCTTACTGTCGGTCTCCAGCTTACTGTCGGTCTCCAGCTTACTGTCGGTCTCCAGCTTAATGTCGGTCTCCAGCTTAATGTCGGTCTCCAGCTTAATGTCGGTGTCCAGCTTAATGTCGGTCTCCAGCTTACTGTCGGTCTCCAGCTTACTGTCGGTCTCCAGCTTACTGTCGGTCTCCAGTTTAAATGTCGGTCTCAAGGTTAATGTCGGTCTCCAGCTTACTGTCGGTCTCCAGCTTAATGTCGGTCTCCAGCTTGCTGTCGGTCTCCAGCTTAAATACCTCCGAAGTAAATGGGTTCTCATGTCTAACTTTACATTAAATTCAAGTGATTCTTGCCAAGTGAGATAGCAAACCAGTGTTGACGCACAGGGTTCAGAACGCGGGAAGCGCGTACACCTTCACCAGAAACTATTTTGTTTGGCCTAAAAGCTTGTCCGATTTAGCGCCCACAGAAGCTGACAAATGCCCACTACAGGAGAATGGATTATGACAGAACCGATCGGCCAATCTTAGTAAATTAATATGCTATCAACGCTCGCCATTTAGTTTATTAAATTGCCGATCGACCAACATTATTCTCCATAATTAGACTGGAATTAGATAGCAAGTGCATCACGATAAGTGTTATATAACACCTCTCTCGTTTCGTCAAATTATCCCTTGAGATTTGACGTTATTTATCTGATTAATTGATATCGATCTGATATCTTCATACAACCATGGACCGGAAAATAAGTTTTTTTTTTAATTTTCACGATTATCCTTGAAATTTCCACTGAGTCGGTCTTTTATCGCGTTTGACTCCCTTGCCAGCAGTGTTTTTGTACGGATGTGTTAACGAAAATACCCCGTTTTCTGATTTATTATCCACGGGGAATTGTGTCCATGTGTAGCTCGTCTTTGATGAACTATAATATTCAACCAATCGTTAAATGTTATAGAATACAAACTGGTTACATGCACCAATGCTCACTATATTGAATTCAAGCGTATTGGGTTTCACGGCGAAGTATGCCATAAAACTGCACTCATAACGTTTTGCTGAATGTAACTGTGGACTTAATCAATAGGTTTGATTCATAACGTAATGTTTGATGCCTTTTTGCCCGTTATTCCGGTCTCTGTTGTTCGTTGTTCATTATCGAGATATAGATTACTCAAAAGAATAGATGACATAGAGTTATACGTGTACGTTAGGCGCCTCAGAAACGCCCAATAAATATTGATAATTCAAACCTAAAAAGGCTATTATGATTAAAAATAAATATTTCGGACGTGAAAGAAACAAAACTTTCAAATTGACGGAAACAGCGGCTATAAACAAATGACATATATCATCTGAAATAATGGTATTTATTCACTCTGTTCATTCAGTCCTTTGATTTGTCCTATCGTGAAACTGAAAATATCCCAAATATTTTAAACTGATTTAGACATTCAAATCATAAAAAAGCTACTCTCTAAAGAAACACCAGTGAAAAGTTCGCTCAAGTTAGAGTGGAAATGCATCCCGCGCAAATTGAACGTGAGAGAAATTCACTCAAGTTTGAGTTGTAACTCACTCAAGTTGAGTGGAATTCATTCAACTTGAGTGACATGCAGATCTACTATCAACGTCTGAAATGAAAACAACTCCGGAAAAGGCGACTACCGCTCAATTTACTCATAAACCAAAGAAAACAATCCCAGGCAAATCTCTGTCCAGATTTGACTTGATTGAATTCGCGCTGATGGTGTAATATGGCAGGTGGATCAAAAAGTTTGCGTCCCCTCATTAGAAAACATAGACATTAGACAACCATTCAATCAAACTTTAACTAAATCTGATAGTACTATATAGCCTGCAATGTATTTACTCACAATCGGAGACCATGCTGGCATGCATGTTTGGAATTGGGTAAACAGAAAAATTTGATCAGGTGCCAAACTGCTTTTTCGGATGTGGTTGAACATTTTGAATACTTGGTAGATCTGATCTCCTAGACTTGCGAGTTCTATTCACGACTATTTCCGCTTTTCCAGTCGATTAACCTAGGTTATGGGACCTTAAATCTAATCTATTTAATGGACCCAAACCAGTTTCCAGAAATTTCTAAAGAAATTCCTAGCGGTTCCATGCCTACTATACTAATGACAAATAAACTAACAGAAAAGGCTTTCAATTGTACAACTCTGACGTACACGGCGTAACGGATTCGTAAATATACCCTTCCCCGAAATCGCTATTCGGCACGATTGTTGCTCTATTTCATTAATTGATTATTAGTTCGTGTTCTCTCATGAAATGTTTACCTAGCAATTAAATATTAACTCAATGTATAAAATGAAACGATGAAAAAACTGTGTGCAGCGTTATGTATCAGGTTGTCACATCACTGAATCAGCGTTTGCAAAGGAAACAGCGTCGGCATTCGTAATTCATCATATCATATGGGATTCGGAAGTATAGTTTTAATTTTGACGACAACATCTTGTCTGGAGCTGATGAAAGATTATCGGTTCATTTCTCAAACCGAAAGGAAGTTTGAGTAATTTTGAGATTATTTTTCCATATTTTTGTTTGGTCACTCTAGGTATTCTTGGGGCAGAAGTATGGATACCGTCCACTCCCGACTCATATATCGGCGAAAGAGTTCGAGATGCTCCGTGAGTGCGCCAAAAACGTGCAGAGTGAGCTTGAGCTGATGGACGAATGGTATAAGAAAGACAGCAATTCTGTCCCGCCCCTTTACGTTCTTCAGCCAATCAGCTCCATCTTCACAAATTACAACAACAAGGTGAGTAACAAGTAATTAACCAATAAGAAAAACGATAACATGCCTTTATGAATATTGTATACGATGAATCTCTCCACCCGGCACGGGTTCGTAGTAAATGTAGGATTGGATCTCCGTGTTGAATAAGAAATGCCAGATTTAACCATTGTAAAATAATGGGTGGTCGTCGTGTGTATGACTAAAATGGCAATATTCTCTTATTTCTAAGCATCACTGTGGTGATATAAGCTTTTGGACATCTAACTACACAAAATACCTAGGTGAGAGCCGTTATCCATGAAAGTTTTTCAGCTAACACCATTCGGAATACTTTGTAAGACGAATCATGGCGGCATCTTATCGAGCTAAGGAAATATTAGTACGAACAAAAGTATCTTATAGTATGATCGTACCATGCGTTCGGGTGATGGGAAGATGGTTAACACCGAACATTTTTACATTTTCTATTATGGGGCAAAAAGGGCAACTGCCTTAATTATTGTGAAACCATTATGGCAATAAATTTAATATTAAGTGAATAAATAAATACTCCATCAAATGTATACGCTTTCTCTGTAAACGTTTTAATACGATCAGCTTCTTATCTTGATTCCCCTTATGTGATAACGTTAAAAATGCCCGTTGTTAGCTGTGAAATCGAACTATGCCTACAATAAGGCCCCGTGCAGGTCGCTCAAGCGTAATGGCACTTACCTGACCAATGACGTATTCAACACCGATAAATGGCTTGGCTCAGTACTCTTAAAGCAGAACAAATTTCTCTTCAATTTTACGTTCCAATCACCTCTTCAGTTTTCGTTGCGTCATCCTGCATGGAGGCCATCCGTTAAGATTTGGTAACCGGACAATACCGAAACAACGTGACTACCTCTTCGCCCTTTCCAAATTTTGTTCATATACTACACCTCTTTGAGGTCGCGTTCCTGTCAGCCGTATGGGAAGCTACCCTCAAACTACAATTTAAATAAAAAATGCCTTCCGGTCACATCCACGCTTGTTGATGGTGCCACTCTGAATTTTTATTCTAATAGATTTTCAGTCGGACTAATTCCAATCTAATTGATTACAAGAGTATCAGATTATCTAGAAATATCGACAAAGAAGTATGCAGGCTTTCAACGAGGCATTCTTGCGAGCCAGTGTATCGATCGATCCGTCAGGATAGGAAATAGTGTTCCGGATATATATATAGATCGGGGAGGATTTCCTCTACATCAACCAATTTTGAACTTTTAAGTTGAATTAAATGTCAATAGAAAAAGAACTACACGAAAATTGACAAAACTGAGACAAAGATTTCCTGTTGGAGTTGTCTTCAACAGGAAATGATGATGTAAGTTACGAAAAGTTGAATACTTTCTTTAAAATAGCCATTTAAAAAAGAAGGCTCATTTTTTAAAATTATTTTGTTTAAATTTGAATATCTTCACCACCTACAGATTTATAGTGAACAAATTTATATATTTTGAATCCATAAGAAATGCGGTTTCAACAAATATAACATTACCACAGCTATACGGCATACTTTTAGCGGTACAAAGACAAATTCTAGGAGGTGTGCAAAAGTGTCTGCAGGAGGGCTCTGTATCCTTAAGAAATATTGTTTTCGGCTCTATTTATTCAAAATTGTTCACAATTGGGTTACTCTGAACAACATGTTGAGAAAAAATAAAGTATCTTTCAGTCTATTTTTATTTATTTATTTAATTGGTTTGAAAGTTGGTCTAAATGTGATTGATTCGCAAAAGAACTTATAGGCTATATGACTAAGCAGTATAATCAATATAACAAATATTTTGATTAAATTCTGTACATGGATACATACTTAACCGATCAAACAAAGTGGAGAAGTCTGGAAAGACGAGGAGAAAGCCACATGGTGCACTTATTACTTGATGTATAGCAATATCTGTGTAATTGTTTTCCCATATCGGAATGATGGAAATTCTGCAATCAAATATACTAATTGCGGAAAAATATCCCAATTAAGGCGTTGGCGAGGACACAAAATTCTCAACGCTTTATTTCGTTTGACGGCCAAATGGTACTGTCCATAGAATGGTGTCTGTTATCATCTAACGGTAAATATTTAACGGTCAGGTACTTCCCAACTATTATCTTCGGCTATTAAACACGAGATTGTGGAATCATTAATTAAATTGATGCTTCAGCGTTCAGATTTTGCTTTTCAGCGACATCAGCGTCTGCAAGAGACAGACCAAAACTCCTGGTGGGAAACATTCAGCAAACTTCAAAGGATCATTCGAAAAGCCGCCCAGGTGTTGTTCATAACCAAGAAACTCGACAGAGAGCGCATGCACAACTACTTCATGTCAGGTAAGTGGACGTCTTTGAAGTCCTTGTCAGTCTGATTGGTGGAGTGATATTACATCGATATGTATTATAGTCATTCGGATAGTTCCCGGCTCATGCATCCGATGAAATAGATTTCGTACCCACAGACTAATTAAACTAATTGTGGGGACCTGAAAGTTTAACTTAGTTGATTATTTACCGGAAGTGTAACCTGGTTGATTACTTACCCGAAGTGTAACCTGGGTGATCACTTATCGGAAGTGTAACCTGGATAATTACTTACCGGAAGAGTAACCTGGGTGATCACTTACCGGAAGTGTAACCCGGGTGATTACTTACCGGAAGTGTAACCTGAGTGATTACTTAACGGAGAGTGTAACCTGGTTGATTATTTACCAAAGGTGTAACCTGGGTGATTACTCACCGAAGGTGTAACCTGGGAAATGTAACCTGTCTGATTACTAACCGGGCATGTAACCGGGGCGATTACTTACCAGAAGTGTAACCTGGGTGATTACTTACCGGAAGTGTAACCTAGATGATCATTCACGGAAGTGTAACCTGAATGCTTACGGTACTTACCGGAGGCAGATTTTTATACCTCTGGCCTTGACATGGTTAAAGAGCGCCAGTGATTCAGCTAGAGATCATACCCTCCCCGGAATACGAAAGCTCACGTGAAATAAAATAGCTCAAATATAAGCTACCGCTATATCGAGTATTGCCGTAGGTAAGCCTGGCAGATGGAGGTTCAGAATATTTTCAACTAGCATGGAGTTCAGTTCCATAAACGATATAAGACAGATGGCACTGTGAAATAATATAAGACAGATGGCGCTGTGAAATATTGAAGGAGCTGTACTAACATCCGAGCCTTAAAGCTATCACATAGAATAGAATAGAATAGAATAGATTTTATTTAGCTAATCAAAGCACCCGTTAAGGGTATGACAATCACATAGAATACATTAATGATTTTAGTTCATTTGTTAGATAATTTTTTACTACGTTAATATCAATTACATACATGAAGGCTTTTCTTAATTAATATAGGGTACAATTGATCTACCTCAACATGGTAAATCGAGCACCATTAAATTAATAATCAATAATTCGATTCAATTAACTTGCACAGAGCAATTATAATCATTTAGAGAAGTAATTCGATTCCAATCTGAAAAAATTGCAACAATCTCATAACAATTAAGGCACATGAAGGTACCAATTAGATAGATAGAACACCCGGTGACCATCAGGGAAGCTAACCTACCATAGCAGATCTATGTCACAGCAAATCTAGATACAAAAGCAGTGTGGATGAACACAGCAAAGCTGGTGACAATTACAGGATCCTCACAAGTCATTAGCCATATAAACATATTTTGAGGTGACAAGCTGAGGAGGAGTGGAAACTTAGAGATGACTGAAGCAATAAAACATTTTCTATCCTCAGAATAATGAGGGCAGGTCATGACAAAATGCACCTCATCTTCAACTTGATGGAGAGGACACATAGTACAGATTCTTTCCTCTGGCTTTTTATTTCTGTATCGACCAGCTTCAATTTCTAGGTGATGAGCACTAACTCTAAGACGTGTTAAATTCTTCCTTGCGGTCACATTACGAACATGAAGCAAACAAGGTTCCCTACAAAAATGAGATTTGAATTTACCGTAAGTTCTAAGCTTACCCTCATTATTAGTACTAAACTTGGAGATTTCCCTTTTCCAAAATGCTTTGTACCTAACTTGTAACCTGTGCCGGATAGTTGGAATTGAAATCTGGAGAGCACTGTGCATAGATAAACCAAGGGTGTTGAGAATGAACTGTACCGTACTAAACCATGATATACCGTTTATACCATGTAATGCCTTACTTTCGTTTAAAGATTGGTACAACATGGAGTCTTTACCTAAAGATTCAATTCTTTGCCAGTAGTTTATGACATTACAGAAAACTTCAATGTATAGTGGATAGCGCCCTAATTCCCCTAAAGTAGCCAGGTTAGGGGCCCGAGAGTGAATGCCTAAAACATATTTGCTAAATTTGATATTCAATCTTTCACAATCAAAAATATTATTCGCCATTTCCAGGCTGAAATCCTTATCTTTCTTGGAAAATGCAAAAGAGTTCAATGCTCCCCAAATATCACTGCCATAAAGTATAATTGGTTTGATAGTGTGGTCAAATAAGTGAAGGGAGGTATCAATATCTGGCTTAAGATCACCAAAAGACTTGGCCAGTTTGAAAAAAGCTTTGAGGCCTTTCTTGTATAGTTCAGATTTTGCATATGAAAAGGTTCCAGAAGCTGAGAAAAACACACCGAGGTATCTGTAGGTTTGGACACATTCTAAAGTTTGGTCACCCATGAAAAAATCTTTTTGCAATAGCCTGCCTCTTTTGTTGAACGCGCAGGGAAACATTGGCAGGTACAAATCCGATTGAGAAGCTGGCGAAAAACGGCAGTTTTAGTCAGAGGCATTGCCCCTGGGATGCCACACCAATGGTCCTATCGCTATCGCTAGTCGATATCCCTATCTATATCGAACCATTAAACTGTTTTATTTTTACTCGAAAAAAATATTTCAACTATCGAAATTCCGCGTGGGCATGCCTCTATTCTCATGTCATAATGATATCTTATCGACGGTTGCCATGAAGCAAGTTTGTAAATTATCGTGTGGACTTGCCATGGATTGATACTGAACCTAACATAGATTACATATCAATTGTTCTTCCGGGTCGTTATAACGGACCTGTACATATCAGAATTGCTTGTCGTTAATCGTGCATTCCTGCAAGGTGCTAGTCTGAGCAGATGGTGGACAATAATTAATGACATTGTAAACCGTTCTTTAGTCAGTTTCTTTCGGTTTTAATGTAAACACGACATTTTACCCCAATAGAACTGCAAATACACGACTTGCAGATAAGAGAGATTTTATACCGGCTGGTTGTTAGAAAAATTAATTCATTTGTGCTGAAACCTTTAGCAGGCAGATCTTTTCTGTATTGCAAAATGAGGAACAACATCCATTAATTTGATCAAGTTTTGAATGGTAAGAATTTCAACCATTGGAGTTCCACTTGATTTGAGACTGAGGAAGTATACCGGTATGCCGGCTACCAACAGCCAGACAACGTTTTTATGTTGACATTCTCTTGTTTTTTTTTGTTTTTTATGTCCGCCCCATTCATCTGAGTATGACTGTCCGTCACATATGATATAGTCATCACCCGGTCTTTGCATTATCCTGCAAACTTAATTGCAAGAAATGAACAAATTCGTTCCAATCGACGATAATATTGGAATTGTAAAACAGGTTTTTTGGGGACAGTTCCCGAGAAAATTTTCGTATTTAAACATGCATTATATGGGCCATTCTCACATTGTCAGAGTTTGCACCCCCTAAACTGTCAGTGTAACTGGCAGTAGGAGCTGTACACTCGATGCCATGAGAATGTATCGGGGCTGACTTTGCCATTTTTTTTTTAAAGATACTTTCTGAAGATCACTAGTATAGCGACCTTTCTTTTTCACTCTTATACTTTGTAATTGCAGTGACGGAAAGGGAGATAGAACGAGGGATTCTGAAAGCCTCTAATGTGGACGATCATTGCTTGGCCTATATTCGAGACATCAGCAACATCAATACAACTCTACTACGGTTCGCCAGTAAATTCGTGGACTTTGCCTCCCGAAATGTGGACGGGGAGGCACAGAAAATGTTAAAGACGCTTAGAGACGACAAGATACCGAAGAAGCTCTCGGACACTAACGTTGCCCGCTTCACGGTGGAGTGGAGCGGTAAAGAAGGCATAGAAGTGGAGACCCACGCGGAATATCTGGACCAGTTCTGTGAACATTTCTTTTCTTCTGTTACCCGACTGGTGAACAATGCCATGGCCAAGCACGAGAAACTGGCCAACAACGCCGTCTACGTGGAGACGTTACAGCACCTTCACGCCTGTCAAATGTTCTGCCGCGTGTTCCAAGGTAGAGAGGAGACGGTTGAACGGATCCATCAGTACGTCATCGGAGACTGGGACAAACCGTTAGTGCTTTTCGGGGAGAGCGGATGTGGGAAGACCTCGCTCATGGCAAAAGGGAGCAGTCAGGTAAATTAAGAAATATGTATTCATAGGCGTGCTCAATGTGCCCGTGCCATAAATGTTTTTATAACTTTCCCACACCCCTTAAACTGATTATCAACAAACAGTTGGAAAAAATATTTTAAACTTTGATAACCTCTCTCCCTTTTGCTGAAAAGTCCCCGCCCCCCCCAAGTGTCAGTTGGCAACGTGCCAAGATCATTAGATGAGTTTGGTCTCTCAAATGGGAGTGATTCTGCCACCTGAGACAGGCTGTGTGAAACATACATGCATATAGGTCTATTTGTATCAATTTCACGCTGGAAACAACAGCTAAACTTGTGACAGAAATTTACGACTTTAATAGCTAATAAATAGTTCTCTTCCATTGCTCCAATGTTAGATTTGTTTTCAAAACAATGTGTTCTCCGCTAATCACTGACTATTATTCCTTATCCAAATGAATTTCCAAGTCGTTTTTTTTTTCGAGAGTATGTATCTCAGTCACGATTCCATTGTGGATGTTCATTTGAATACCATGGGACAGCCGCTCGGTTAGTTATTAGCTTGCTTGTCGTTCAGGTAGAAGGGATGGATGTTAAATGCTACCGTGATCGTTGGGCATTACTGCATGTCCATGATGTTTGAATGAACAAACACAATGGAAACCTGACAACATACTCCAAAAACGGCTACATTTGAAATTCAAAATGCATTCGAATAAAAAACTGATGAAAATTTAACGGCTGGGATCTTACAGGCATCGTTAAAATGTGAAATTGTTGACCTCTTCTCTCCGCAACAAAATCGCTTTCATGTTAAATTCGTATTCCATGCCAGCATGGAATTTTCGTACTAAAATTGTCATAATCTGTCAATACATTAAAAGTGTATACTTCCGCCGTATGGAAAACTTGTAATACAGGATCTGCACGGTGTGTCACAATTAAATGATGGCTCAAATACAATGTATACTCTAGAAAATAACTTGGACTTCATTTGGGAAATAAGAAATCTAGTCATTGATAGGGATTCAACAACACCAGGATGTCTTCCTAACATCATTGACATCTACTGACCGCGGTTTGGGAGGAACCTACCTTGGCTTATATAAGTATCTCGATTCTTTATTGAGGCGCGCCCCCTCCCAATAGGGAAAGAGGGGGACCAAGGACCGCATTGCCTCCCCGCCCCAATTGTTGAGTGAGTATATTTAACAAATATTATCTGCAAATTGTCGACGCAGAAATTTCATTGAAAAATGCATTTGTTTTGCTCTTGTGACATTTTTTATTGCGAAATACCGCTTTTATGCTTCTAGTAAGTGCTAAATTGCGTTCAATCACATTCAAAAAAATTTCACAAGAGAACCCCGCACCATCTGTTTGAGAGAGGGGACCACACTCTCCCTGTCCTCCAATATTTAAGTCACTCCGTCGCCTCAGTTTTGGAAGACAGTTAACTATTGAATGTAGATTATGCCGGTTCTGACGAAATGTTGAGATGCTCGTGACCGCGGTCTCGGGTTCATCGAATTATCACAAATCAAGATATATATTCTCTGACACGAGATTAAGCCGCTCGTAACGATCTCTTAATCAGCACTGTGATTTTACGTTTCCTGTTAGATGTGAAACAGACCTTATGTAATACATTATTGATAATCCTAGCTAGTGCTTTTTGTGAGCACCCCGGTACTCAAGCTTTTGTCTGATCACGAGAGACAAATATGTGTGCATTACTGAGAATTACAATGGCGCACATGCAATGTTTAAACCAGAGAAACTAGAATATGTATTAGGGTCTATGTTTGAACGCACCGAGATTGCGCAAAAAAATTACATTTCGGAAGCAGAGTTTCTCCACGGTATGTCGACATTCTTTCTGTATTGGTTCCTACATTAATTTATACCGAATGATTCAAGGAACTTTTGTTGTTTTTTTTTCTTTTTGTTTCTCCTGACGGCATCATGCAATGCCACAATAGATGTCTCCCCGCCGAACTTCAGAATTCCTTTGAGCATTTGCGCTGTATAACAGCTAGACATATCCGGTAAAATGAAATATTGAGTGACAAAAACAAAACAAATGTGTGCTCTCTTGTTGTATTACATCAAGCTGCTAAGTGAAACCTCGGATATCTCATTTCACTTATGTCCCTGCTCCCAACAGAGGAAGTCTACCTTTCCTACGTGCCCACACCGCATTGTTTGATTCCGGCCGAATAACTCCTTCAGTTTTGCACATGAGTGAACTACTTTTCATATGCTAGCCCCAAATAAACGGCGAAAATAATCTCAATATCAGTCTTCTTAACGCTAGGTTAACAGAGGAATAATGCAGAATTCAAAATTAATCTGAACTTTCCACAATCATCGCTTTTTAGCCCACCATCACCAGATGATCATCTTCACAAGTCCAGGTAAATCCTAAATCCTCGCAGAGGGTTTACCTGGACATTTTTGGTGATTCGAATGAGTTCTTGAGTCGATGCCTCTATCATACAATCTCGTAGATCTGATCCCCCGCGCTTGTTTTGAATTAGCATGTCGGTATCCCCAGCCTGCGGTTTTTGCTTTGACTTCCGATGTCGAATTCCGCTTGACATCAAAACAGTTTGGCCCTCGATGAAATTGAAACCTGTCACATCTCATACCTCGCAGCGGATTGGCCTAATAAATCAGCTTAGCGCGTTCACTGATTGGGTTGATTCAGGGGAAACCCCTTCATCTATTTATATCCAGAACTCGTATGGGTAACTAACTAAGCCAGTGTATCGATCCCAATAGATCGATCGATACACTGGCTCGCGAGGATGCAGATGGTGGGCTGTTCAAATCACTTTTCGTCCGTGGTCCGTCGTCCGTCCGTCCGTCCGTCGTCCGTCAGTCCGTCCGTAAACAATTCTTGTTACCGCGATTTCTCAGGAACTACTTCATGGATCTTTCTCAAATTTGGTACACAGGTTCCCCTTGGGGTCTAGTTGTGCAGGATACCTTTTTTGGTCCGATTCGAAAATCCAATATGGCCACAAGGCGGCCATCTTGGATTTCCCCATGAAACTTTGTTACCGCGATTTCTCAGGAACTACTGCATGGATCTTTCTCAAATTTGGTACACAGGTTCCCCTTGGGGTCTAGTTGTGCAAGATACCTTTTTGAGTCCGATTCGAAAATCCAATATGGCCACAAGGCGGCCATCTTGGATTTCCCCATGAAACTTTGTTACCGCGATTTCTCAGGAACTACTGCATGGATCTTTCTCAAATTTGGTACACATGTTCCCCTTGGGGTTTTGTTGTGCAAGATACTTTTTCTGGTCCGATTTGAAATCCAATATGGCCACCAGGCAGCCATCTTGGATTTCCCGATGAAACTTTGTTATCATGAATTCTCAGGAAGTACTGCATGGATCTTTCTTAAATTTGGTACACAGGTTCCCCTTGGGGTCTAGTTGTGCAAGATACCTCTTCTGGTCCGATTCGGAAATCCAATATGGCCACCAGGCAGCCATCTTGGATTTCCCCATGAAACATTGTTATCGTCATTTCTCAGGAAGTACTACATGGATCTTTCTCAAATTTGGTACACAGGTTTCCCTTGGGGTCTAGTTGTGCAAGACAGTTTTTCTGGTCCGATTCGAAAATTCAATATGACCACAAGGCGGCCATCTTGGATTTCCCCATGAAACTTTGTTATCGCGATTTCTCAGGAACTACTGCATGGCTCTTTCTCAAATTTGGTACACAGGTTCCCCTTGGGGTCTAGTTGTCCAAGATACCTTTTCTGGTCCTATTCGAAAATCCAATATGGTCACCAGGCAGCCATCTTGGATTTCCCCATGAAACATAGTTATCGTCATTTCTCAGGAAGTACTACATGGATCGATGGGGCATATTCTATATATTGACTATAGAGAATATCCATACTTTCACCTTCTATATCAAGGAGTTCAAATGATTCCGAATTAAAATGTATTTCTTCAAATTTTAAATCAGTTTACTTTAGTCCATGCCGTTGCAAGTGAACTGCCCCACCGTTTTGTCTGCCGAAGGGACGTCACTTTTGTGAAACAACGTCACAACTCGACAACTGTAGACTACTGCGTGTTTCGATGCAAGGGAGATAATCAGGGCTCATGCCAAAGTGTCAAAGAGATTAGTCTTCGCTTCCAGTACCCAATGATGACACCTGCAAAAAAGAAAATAATAATACAAAACGAAGACGATGGATCCTCCGGACATTCACTTTCAGACTAACTTTGCTCATTTCTCTTGTACTATAACAACCGACATCAAGTACAGTTTCTAGAAATCTTGAAACTCCTGAACCTTAGATAGATAATATCTTGGTTTTTTCCAGTGTCCCTTTTTCGATCTTTTTCGCTCAAATTCGAAATTCTGCAAACACAATTACAAATCAATCGTTTGTTCTTAGTAACAATGGACAAAAAGATCCTCTTGTCATTAGCTTACAATTATCAGACAATGGTGGGCGCCAAGATCCTTCAGGATCTCTCGTACTAAATATTATGTCACTTCCGGCGGTGTGCTGCTCGGATGGGAATCCTCTCCGAAAATCTGACTGGTGGCTGGGGCCTTATTCTGCCCCAGTGGGGTGGTTGCCGTTGATAGTTTATTGAACAAAATTTGATAACAAAACTGATGATAAAAGCTTTATAACTACTGGCGTTTTCCATGTTGTATTATCTATCACAGGTTCCAAATGACTCGCCTATCAACCTGCAATATTATTTCATAGATATTGATATGCTTCGTGGGGTCTAAACACCATACCTAACTGTCATTTTTGTTTTCTCAGAAAAAATTCTTTCTCGTTCTAGGTGCGGTCATGGCTTCCAGAAAACAAGTATCCGGTCTTGCTGCTGCGATTTCTGGGAACTACGCCGAACAGTTCAAGCATCATTCCTCTCATGTTAAGCCTCTGTAAGCAGCTTGCATTTCTGTACGAGCAACCAGAAGATGAGATTCCTGGCGAGTTAGCTCCCCTGATACAGCATTTCAAAAAGCTGCTCACTTGCGCAACAGATGAGAAGCCCCTACTCATATTCCTCGACTCACTCGATCAGTTGTCAGGGGCCGACGGCGCTCACCAGCTAGCATGGATCCCCGTCCAACTACCGGCGAACGTTAAACTCATCGTGTCCACCCTGCCTAACTACTACAATCTGCTTAATACCCTACAGAAAATGATAGACGACGATGACCATTACGTGCAAATCTTACCACTTGGTGAAAACCTGAGTAGCACCATTCTGAAAAGGTGGCTACACAATGCCGAAAAGGCCATAACGGAAGAACAATGGACAGTCGTGAACGAAGCGATAGCCAAGTGTAATCTCCCTTTGTTCGTCAAGCTGGTCTTTGACGAAATTTGCAGGTGGCGCTCTTACACAAGCCCTAAACTAACCACCCTGGCATTCACGATCCATGACAGCATCATGAAACTGTTCGAACGTATTGAAAACCAACACGGTAAAACACTTGTCTCACATGCTCTGGGGTGCATCACGGCTGCCAAGAACGGACTGTCAGAACCGGAACTCGAAGATTTGCTCTCACTGGATGAGAAGGTTCTTAATGATGTATACCAGTATCACCTGCCTCCAGTTCGGCGCATCCCGCCTTTACTCTGGACCCGGATGCGAAACGATCTCCCTGGTTATCTGAGTGAACGAGAGGCAGAAGGCGTGAACGTCATCAGCTGGTACCATAGACAATTCATTGATGCAGCAAAGGAAAGGTACTTCAAGAACTTGAACTTTGTAAGTGAGGTACACTCCAACATTGCCGATTATTTCCTAGGGACATGGGGAGGAGGAATCTCCAAGCCATTTGAATACTCGGAGTTACAACGGCAGCGGTTTCAACTTGAAGAGAAAACTGGGGAATCGGATAGAAAGCTTCCTCCACAACCTCTAAAATTTGTCGACGGAGACGGAAAAACAATTCGGTACAACCTACGCAAGTTGAGCGAACTTCCTTTCCACCTGATACGTTCACATCGCTACGAAGACCTGTTTACAGAAGTCTTATTCAACTACAACTTGCTCCATGCGAAAATATCCTCAATGCCGTTACAGGCTCTGTTAGCAGATTTCGAGGACTTCATGAGTAACGTGTACGACAAAGACGCCAAACTGCTGGCTGACGCTCTCCGTCTTTCTAGTTCGATTCTCAGCCATTACCCAGACATGCTCGGCCCCCAGATAGTCGGCCGACTGCTGCCTCATTACGGTACCAACCAGAAAATCAAGGTGTTAATAGACCAGTGCGACACGGATGGGCTATTGGACTGTGCGCTAATTCCAGCGCATCATTGTCTGCACACCCCTGGTGGACCCTTGCAATACTCCCTCGAGGGTCACCCATTCGCTCCTTTCGGCATCGGGGTCACATCGGACGCCAAATATCTCGTGTCAGTGTCGAACAAGTTCATAATATGGGACACGTCCACTGGTGAAGTATTCAGGACTGTAACGCCCGGGATCAGCGGAATTATGCAAAACCTCATGATAACCCCAGATGACAAGCGTGCCGTGAGTTTCACCAACAATAACCAAGTGCTCATCTGCTCCATCATGACCGGAGACTACCAAGTCATTTCAAATCCAATCGACAAGAAGTTAGGGGACATCACCGGGATATTTGTTACCAGCACACACGTAGCCGTATGGAGTGATAAAACATGGGCCATATTCACTCTGGCTGGACAATGTGTGCAGAATCAGAAACTAACTGATGATAAAGTTCCCCTGTTCAACGTTGAGCTCGGTGATGAAATCGGCGAAAAGAAGTATCTGACCCTGAAAAGTGGACTGGAGAATGATGCTGATTTGGCTCTGGAAGTCCAAGGAGAAGACATCGAGCCGTTCGAGTTTCACAGCGCCATTGTGACCACCAAAGACAAAACGACACTGTATTCGTGCATTGAGATCAGCGATCACGCAGTCGTGGTGTACAAACTAGAAGGGAAAACTTGGCGATACAATCGGACATTGGGAGATAACGTGGATGCAGTATTCTCTCTGAAGTTGTCACTAGACGAACGGTACCTTGTAGCAACATTGGCTCTGGGATACAAGCTCTGGGATCTCAGAACGGACGTCATGAGGCAGTTGAAACTGCCGCACGGGATTCGCAACATCCCGACGCGAAATCAGTTAACCAGCCTTGTGGTCTTTACTAAGAACAACCATTTCATCGTCGCTGGTGTCCGGAAAAACCTTTACGTGTGGGATGTTAAACAGGGAAACCTGGTTAAAACCCTGGATGCACATTTCGGCCGAATCATCGCCTTGACGTCTGTCTGCCGAGATATCAACACGGTAATTTCCTCCTCTATGGACAAGACTATCAAAGTCTGGAATTTCAACAACATCCTCGAAGATGTCCATTCCATCGATCGTCACGACAAGCCCATTGAAACGCTTCGACTCGCTTCAGGTTCGTACATCGGCGCCACGACCACCAGGAACTGTATCGGTGTCTGGAATCTGGAGAATGGGAAACTGTTAAAGACCTTAGGTACCAGTTCTCACAGCTCTATCATCATAGACGCCGTCATTACCGGGGACGGTCAATACGTCATAGCAGCCGAGACAATGACTGTGGTCGTGTGGGACGTGGACAAAGAGAAGGCTGTGAAATCGGACTCTCAGCGAGATGTTCATCAGCTGATCCTTAGCGAAGAAGATACCAAGTTCATCACCATCTCCAAATCCGCGCCGAACAAAGGGATGTGTGTTTGTAGGACGGTTCCATCTGGAGAAGAGATATTCCAGTTTGAATACAATGTTAAGAAGTTCAGAGCAGGAGTGCTGACCTGTGATGGATTGTTTTTGGTTCTTCCTGCTTTCGACAAGAGTGGTGACACATTGAACATTTTTCATGCTAAAACTGGTTCGCACCTGTACAACATGCAGATGAAATACGCCAACCATAAGGAAATGGTGCAACTAGTCGCCATGCCTCATGACCCGAACCAAGTGGCGGTTATTGATTCGGAGAAAGGTAACATCCTTGATTTGAAAAAGAAGAGTTTGATCAGGTCAGTAAGCAAGTGGAACGGCTTGTGCACTCAAAACGGCAAAACCGGCCTATTCGCTCCAAATCGTGGTGGGATGGACTTGATCGAACTGAGGCACGGGAAAACAGTGAAGACATTGATACCGAGAGTGGCAGAAGGTGTGTTCAAAGTGATGGTCAAGTTCACCAAGAACGACCAGCATGTTCTCTACTACCACTCTGGCCGTAGAACGATTCGCGTGTTCCGAGTCTCGGACGGCAAAATGATCGCCAACTTCAAGGCACACGCTGAGGTGAAAGTCATGGAGGGAACCGCCGGAGGCGCATCTGTGGTGCTAGGGTGTGAAGACGGGAGCTTGACAGTGCTGACAATCGCTGACCCTACCAGCGAATCGAGTAAAGAGTTTCTCAAGTCTTTGCCAAGTAGACAACTGATTTACACCAGCGGCAGCCCGACCCATAAAGCTGGAAAGACCGAAGTAAATGGTGATGTCCCTAACGGCAGAATGAGTATGGGGACAGCTCTGCAGGTGGCAAGATTCGTTGCCAAAGCTAGAGGAGTTCAGAAGTCTAGGGCATGTGTCATCTCCTGATTTACCGGGAGCTCACCCTGACGTAGGCCCCAGAGGAAATCAGATTTAACCTTTGTTCTTTGTCACTTTGTTCGTTCACGTTACCAATGTCTGTTTGTCTGTCAGTCAATACGTGTCCGTCTTGTCAGTGACGTTGACTGGCAAGTGCTCCACAGCTCGTCTGATGGACAGTCAATGTGAAATTTGCAAAAATGTAAAATTTACGTGTTTGTGCTCCTGTCCTATCAAACTCCATCCATTCATCTGGTCGTCTATGTATATATTTCTTCCCGTTTGACCTCTAGGGCCTTGGCACAAAGCTACCTCAGGCCTGTGCCACTAGACTTCACTTCACTTGCTTTAGCAATGGAGCATACCTCCTGTGTTCCGGTAGAGATAAAAAGGACCTAGTGGACCGGGCTGGGTTGATAAGCATCATGACTCTGATCATTGTTATGGCAAAGTTCTTGTGATAGATTATGGTTAGGATGAATACTGGCCGAGATGTGTTGATCGGCATATTGGTCGATCACAAGTGAGTCGTGTTGATCGACATTAGGATCGACAACGACCGAGCTGTTTTGGTCAGCCTTAGGATCGATAATGACCGAGTTGTGTATATCGGCACTAATGGCAATAACGACGGAGTTGTGTTGATCGGTATTAAAATGGATAACGACCGAATTGTGTTGTTCGGAGTAGGATCGATAACGCCTAGCTGTTGGTTGATATTAGGGACTGTTATATAAATCCTAGAATCTAGCTGTATTAGAGAAATGATAACGATGTATTTTGAAGGTAATACTATTCAAGAGCCCAAGCATTAGATTCATGAGGCAAGTTTTCCACTGTGCTTGGCGTGCAATTGTAGTGGTCGGGTTCAAAGCGCGTGCAATATGGCGGACAAGAGATCATAGGATCACCGCGAAACTTGGAACCGTGATCCGTAAACGATGAACAAGACTTGAAAAACGTATATTACTAGATAGGTTATACTGACGAGGATCCTATTAGACATGTAGTTGGAAGATGGATCGATTTCTCAATGGTACAGAGGTAAGGTGATTGAAGACAATTTGTACCTATGTAATTTTACAACTGCGGGACAGACTTGTGTAAATAGTAACGTGACCTGCTGGCAGGTTGGTAGAGGTTTGACACAGCGGATATAGCTGGAAATGGACTGGACACTATACATTCTAACACAAATGGTGGTCTTCAAACAGGATTGTCCTCTAGAGAACTCTCTGAAACAGACTGAAGGTTCTTTATCCGCCTATACTTCAACATTGTTATGGTTCTAGAAAAATTCCATTAGAGTCCTGAATGGATATATATAGAGCAAAACTGCGTTCTCTCAGTGTGATGATACAGAGCGTTCTTAAATACTTCCGTCCCACTTGAGGAACCCTCTTACCCGAAAATGTACATGAAGTGAGTGACTTGTTGTATGCTGGAAAAAACTCACAAGCGAGCGAGATGGCCTTTGTCACACAGCTTCAGTGTTCAGACTAGCTTATCTGATTGCTACAGGCTAGTTCGTCATTTTATGTCTTTCTTTGATAAAAGCTAATTGTCAAAACACTGGACCAAAGATTTAGTGCCAAGTCATCTTGCCAAGAATTAGCATTATCTAGGTTTGTCTTATAACCGAGATATTCCATACAGATATCTGCATGCTGTATGTATCAGCATTGATCAACTCTTGTTTAATCTAAGTGGTACATGCCATTATTCATAATTCGACTAATAGTAATGCAAAAAGAAAAAAGAAAGTTCTCCGTCAGAGACAAATGTGATATTTCAAACAGTAGCCAGATATGGAATCATATTACCGCTGAATGAACCCTTCAGAGACTACATGGATGACTGGATCGTCCTCCACAACTCGAGCCAATGAAAATATCAGAATCATTTTTAAACTTTTAAATTGACCAATCTAGTTTCTGAAATGGTGGAGTTTCTGAGATGATTCATCGGGAGAATCCCAACATGTGGAAATGCAATAGAAGATACTGCTCAGTTGAATTTGCATTCTACGCAAAAAATAGTACCTATAACGTCTCTTGTTAGGGGGAAAGTGTTTTGCAGAAGATACTGTTATTTTGAAATAAATATATACACATAAACTTTCGCTAATATCATGAGTGAAGTGCCTTTCTCTGTATGGTTAATTGTTACAGCGGATCAAACCTGACTGATTAGCTGGTAAATAACGTTCTGCGGACATTCCGTCTCAGACACGTGGGGGGTAGTCAAACTCACATTTGCATATGTATTGCCTAAATTAACATCTGTTTGCGTACATCTAATGACATCCCGTGTGAAGTGTACAATCTACAGGAAGACATTGTTACGGAATACATTAAGCATTCAATAGAAAACCGAGACGAAGATGTGTGCCATATTTTATTGTATATTAAAATACTCTGCAGGAAAATGTATAATAAATATCTCTTCGACTACTCCGATGTCGAGGGTCTGAGTCGCTTGACTGAGACCATGCTGACGTCATAGGAACCACCAACCCTGTGTTGGAACCGATATTTTACTAACTACTTCAGAACGTATTTAGGTATTTTGCAGCAGTGGACGCATGCATGATAAATAAGCAAATGTTACAACAACTCATCGATGCCAACGATAGGGTTTTTTTCAAATCCTCACACACGTTTGATCTTTGGCTGGTTAGATTTCTTTCGCGAAATGATGTTTAGCATCAGATTGTGTACGTGCTACTGTCAGAGTTCGGTCGAAAATCGCGGCACGCAGATTGCGTACGCACGACTCGACCAATCAAAGTCGTCCATGTAACGTGTGGTTATATCATGTTGATACATCGATGAGCTTAAAGACGTTGTGGGCCATTATGTTAGCCTTTTGGGAGGGAATCGGTCAGAAGGTGTCACTATCATCATAGCCGGCTGAAGTAACAATCGGTCAGAATGTGTCACTATCATCATAGCCGGCTGAAGTAACAATCGGTCAGAAGGTGTCACTCTCATCATAGCCGGCTGAAGTAACAATCGGTCAGAAGGTGTCACTCTCATCATAGCCGGCTGAAAAAACAATCGGCCAGAAGGTGTCACTCTCATCATAGCCGGCTGAAGTAACAATCGGTCAGAAGGCGTCACTCTCATCATAGCCGGCTGACGTAACAATCGGTCAGAAGGTGGCACTATCATCATAGCCGACTGAAGTAACAATCGGTCAGAAGGTGGCACTATCATCATAGCCGGCTGAAGTAACAATCGGTCAGAAGGTGTCACTCTCATCAAAGCTGGCTGAAGTAACAATCGGTCACAAGGTGTCACTCTCATCATAGCCGGCTCTTCGACCAATGCTGGTGTGTAGGCTAAGAAGGCCTGGTGACTATGAGTGCCGTACCCGACCCATATCTTGTAATCCAGTTAGTTGAAAAGGATATGAAACGGGGCTCTGATCACCAAGACATTCTTATCCATCACACCGGCGAAGTGCTGGGCATTTTTATGCGGTGAAACACTTCCATCGTCTCTTCTCCATCGTCAGATTCAGACTTTCCACCACAGGGGAATGATTTTGATTATTCCATAACTAGTCACCTGCTGTCATACCAGTAGATTAATAAATGCCTAACCGGGGGCCATCTACCTAATTATCAAGCCGATAGTTGTGTGACTGTCCAACGCCTACGCTATTGTCAGATTGCCCTTGAGTATCTGATGGTCTCTCCCGCAAATATCAGTTTGAGACGGTTGCGGAAAGGGGTGGTCGTTTAATCATCTATCAAAATGTTTTTGTAGTCATTGATCGGTAAGTAAATTATCAAAATCACTTTTTGGGACCGGAAGAAGAAACCATCTTTGGACTTGAGTTTCAGGTTCTTCTGACTTTATTTCTCGAAAAATATGACAAAATATCTTTTACGAAATTATTCTCACTGGATAATACACCAAGACACAAATGAAAACGCATGTGAAACACAAACAGAGCATTTCCACAAATACAAGTGTAAAACGTAATTTGGTATGCACAGGGCTTCAGATTTCCCACTATCAGGTGAAAAGGCGGTGGTGTTCGGACAGATTGTGCAACCAGCCACTTGACAAGAATAGTGGCTAAAATATTCTTGATATAACCTAAAATGTACTTGCAATATTATAAGTTATCCTGTCCCTGTGAGTTTGATACTGAATTTTATCCTGTTTCCTGGCGAAAATGCCACACGACCGCGAAGTATCAAACGAGCAGAGACAGGATAACGAATTTATTTATACTAGCAGCCTTTTCAACTCGGGAAAGTTGCGAGGTAAAGTGAGTCTAAAAATAACTGTTGTCGTATTTGAATCAAGTGATAATGAAAACGGCTGGAGACGCGCCAAATATTTCGAAATATTCGGAATCAGCCCTGTAGATTTGGTAAGAGATCATGACTTCTGCTCGAAATGATAAACCAAAAGACCGTACAGCGCTAGAGTCTGATCGACAACTCTTCGGCTGATCGGCCGAGCTGAGGTAGAGTCAGCGAAAAAGACGGCACAGTTTTCGAACAAAAAACGTCTGAAAAGGGTCAATCTTGAATTAAACAACGTATTATGAGAATGTTTTCTATCTGCTAACAGTATTTTGATTCATGTAACCTAAAATTGTACACGTCAAATAAGAATAAACGCAAATATCAAGGGTAAACTTCCACATCATTCACATTGTACCGGCGCATGTGATCGTTATACCGAGGCGAGATCGTCGAAGCGAAGTCAAGCGTCAGGCGGCTCGTCAACTGTTACTCACAGACACAGTACACTACCTTTTCCAGATATTCCAGGAACAGTCGCACATACTATCGGTCAGATTTACAAAATTGATATCCGACATATAATCTTTATTTCCAGTTCTGTCGCTGACAGAACACTTCAGCTGCCATGTTTGTTTACATTACAAACTGCAGTCAAAAAGGTCAGCCAGTGCAGTTTGATATGTGTTTTTATCCCAACGGCACGTGACCGCTGTCGACCAATGGCTTGCCTGGGATCTTCTGGGAGTAGAAATAAAACAGTTTTATTACCAGACAAGGACAAAGACAAATATAAGATATTCCCTGACTCAATCTTACAAATATGTTATAGATAGACAGGACTTTGGGGTGTCGATAACTTCCACTTGGACAGGATATTGAAAATATACAGAGGAACATATCACTGACATTTGGTACCACCTATCAACCATGACTTAGAAATGCCTTCTTTAGTTATCCTATTTTTATAAGACGACTAGGTGTGTCATTGTCATGGTCCAAATTCACGCCAGTTTAAAATAAGTGTATCATGGTCCGCATGTTGGATATCCTGAGCTATCACATGCTTGTACATTTATCTCCCATCATCCAATTAGTAAGTTTGACAGAAGCCATAACAAAATAATTTGTACATACTGTTACTTCGATGATTCGAACTTCAGGTAATGACTGCTCACTATATAGTTTACCACTAGATCATAACCAAGATGCGAGTCTTTGATAATGGTGTGCTTCCGCCTGTTTGGTGCCAGATACTCGGCAAACAAGCCGAAACAAGACTGAACCTTTTCAAAAGAAAACTAACTGAGCACTCCATAAAACAATGCCAATTATAACACGAATCGCAGAATTGAGAAATCTTTGAAATGAAATTAATTTGCCGTCCACTCACACATTGCTCTAATTATAATTGCTTATTTGTAATAATGCTTCTGTGTAATTCAATATAAAGAGAATATCTAGTGACCGGTGGGGGGGATCAAGATGCCATTCTGATTTATCTGCATGGGGGAGGAGGATATTGGTCCAACGCTGATTTAATGAGCATTGTTAGGGGGTGGATCTTCATATTCAACAAAACGCTGCTATTGTAAATACTGGATATACTAGTAATCCATTTTCTCGTTTGTAATGATTTTGGAAGAAGATGAATTTATTACAATTATATTTTGTCAACAGGATTGGGGGGTTATTGCATTTTCATTGGCAGTATGGCTGACTGTAGGTTGTGACTGGTATGATGAACACTGAGAGGCCGGGTACACTTGACCGAAATTTCTTTGACATTGGCGGTCGAATTCACAGAAAATTGTTGTGAGCATTCGCTATCTCTTAGTCTTGTGCATTCTTGGTTTTTAAATACAAGAAAATTCTTCCAGGAACTTGGTCGCACCTGTCAAAAACAATTTGACCAGGTGTCCACAGCTTAATGATTGAACACACTTGAACTGGTCGAACAGTCCCAGTCCACCGTTCACGATTCTACATGTGGTTGTATACTTACATAGCTCAAAATGTCTTTTTTGTAGAATATTCAGCAAATCATCCTATTATTGCTCCATAAGCGCAGCGGACTTTCGATCACCAAGAATCTGTCAGATGGGCTTTTTGTCCCTCGCCGCAACTTTAAAATTGGTCTCGCTTCTCCGTGTCCGTGGATGTCCATTCAAAGTCTTCGCAAGCGATAACTTCCAAACTTCCTCCGAAATTTGGCATGTGCATTCCTTGCGACAAGACGTCGATTGGTATTGCGTTTCAGCAATATCTGCCTGAAGGTGACGCCACTATACTCTCAAAACGCAAATGTTAGATTTAACATCTAGAGGGTTGGAGGAGGGAAAGCATTTATAAAGTATTGTAGTCACCACTTTTAAGTGTGAAATGCAACATTTTAAGCTGTTATATCCAACACTTAAAAGTGGTGAAACAACACTTTCTAAATGCTTTCCCTTCTCCAACCCTCTAGATGTTAAATCTAACGTTTGCGTTTTAAGAGTGAACTAGGGTTCTTTCCATTAGTCTGTCTATGTTCGTGCGAATTCTTGCAAGCAATAACTTTGAAACATGTGGTCGGATTCCTCCGAAATTCGGCATATGCATTCCTTAAAGAAGATGTCGATTGGTGTTGCGTTTCAGGAAGATCTGCCTGTAGATGGCGCCACTAGTGTCCATTCCATTCTTTAGTGCTGAAAGCGATAACTTCGAAACGCTTTCGCTCTGAAATACCCTACCTTTCCCTGTAATGACTTGAGTGTAGGACAAAACTCCCAGCGGACAGAACCTCCACGGACAAAACCCCCACAGACAAAACACCCACGGACAAAATCCCCAGGGGACAAAACCCCCATCACAAATTATTTTCTATGCTACTTCAGCAAGAAAACGACTAAAACATGGTAAATGATAATATCTCAAGACAATGTTATTTCATATTTTATGATCTTTATTACTTCCGTAGCCTTTTCTTAGATACATAATCAATAATTTGAACTAAACAAGTAAATGAAATCTAAAATGACATGCACTTCTCAAGGTAGTTTTTTGTATCTATCCCTGAGACAGCATGTAGCACATTTAAAAGCAGAACGCTCATCGGATTCTTCTCAAATTTGGTATGCATATACAATGCCATATAAGATGTCACTTGGAATTGAGTTTCGCCCTTTTGTGCATACAGGTGGCGCCAACTTCTAAATTTGGTTTCCGGGCAATAACTTGAGAACTGCTCATCGGATTCTTCCCAGATTTGGTATGCATATACCTCGCTATGAGATCTTATGAGATGAAGCGCATAGAGACATATAAGTAGTAGGGTCTACCATTTTCGAGGCCCCTTTTCCAGGGAGGTAACTCTTGGTTCCCCTTTTTCTGCCAGGGGGCGCCACCAGTCCCGTATGACGTCACTTCCGGTCTGGGTGAATGGAGCGTGACCTTGCCGTATGACGTCACTTTCGGTCTGGGTGAATGGGGCGTGACCTGTGAACATGATAGGATATGTACTGACCTGTCTGTGGGGACTCAATGTCGTTCATCTCCGTGTCTTTTCGGTGAGAGGAACATGTACTGGGGTTTTCCCCACAATGTCGTTCACCTCCGTGTCTCTTCGGTCAGGTCCGTGTCTTTTCGGTGAGGTCCGTGGGAACATGATAGGAGATTGCAACATTGTCGCACGTTCGCTACAATGTTGCGAAGATGTCACGGAGATCACCGAAGAGACACGGAGGTGCCCGAAGAGGCACGGAGATGCCCGAAGGGAGCGAGAGGGGTCCCTAGTGTACCGATGGGGTCGTATGAGGTATCAATGTGAAGCATTCGTGAAGGGGCATCTGATGGGGTGGGTGTGGGGTTGAAATGTCGTCATTCTGCGCATGCGCGGTAGACCAAGGGTATGGAAATAGACGTTTTGGGGTCTAGGGGAGCCCCCAGTGGTCCGATGGAGTCCAGTGAGGTATCAATGTGAAGCCTATGTGAGGGGGCATCCGAGGGGCTGGGTGTGGGGTTGGAATATGGTCAT
>JAVTVY010008129.1:0-46484 GCA_036873755.1 Hanleya hanleyi | reverse complement strand
AGCCGGACCCCAACGTTACGGTTTCGAGTCCTGACAACATCGAACATTTTCTGGTGGAGCCCATAAATGTTCCTAGCGATCTCTTACAGGACAACCATCCAATCAGTGACATCGATCGGCGCCATTGGTCCATGACACGGTACTGTTTCCACCCTCAAGATATCTACAATTTCCCACTGACCAACCGCACCTGTCTACGCAGCTACGTGGAAGCCATCTTCAATGATCAAACTACAGCCTTTACATTGAATGTCGCTTTCGGGTACATCTTACGTCACAAAAAGACGGACCAGTTACAGTATTATTATCCCAGTGCCAACAACCATGTGTTTGACCAGCCGGTCACCATCATTAACCGGGGGTCACTAGAGAAGATGCTGGAGATACTGGACACCGTGGAACCCTTGAGATGGGCGCATTGTCAACGCCCCAACATTCAATGGGTGGTAGAGAGGGTAACCAATGTCACGTTTTTCCTGACCAAGCTGACCGATCACCCCCATCGGTTGAATGCGTCACCCGTGCACTGATGAATATCATGCCGTACACACACTCTATGTCTACATGCTGCTCGCCGACTTGAGCTCAGTAAACCCTTGTACCTAATGTGACAATGTGTTAAATAATAAAACATGGTGTTTGATATTTCAATTTGTTTTGCTGTGAACATACTAAACATACCCAGGGCGGCTCCCCCAGCCTGGGTATGATGTAACATTGGGGTAATAAACTATATAAACATTGCTGAACTTGTTGTTATTCACGACAACCGCTATCCGAATCTTTGATACCTCACTCGACCCCATTGGACCATGAGGGGCTCCCCTAGCTCCAACACGGCTATTTCCATACCCTTGGGCCACCGCGCATGCGCAGAATGACGCTAGTTCAACCCCACTAGTCCAGTGAGATGCCCCTTCACCTAAGCTTCACTTTGATACCTCACTCGACCCCATTGGACCATGAGTAGCTCCCCTAGCTCCAACACGGCTATGTTCATACCCTTCGGCCACCGCGCATGCGCAGAATGCCGCTATTTCAACCCCACTAGTCCAGTCAGATGCCCCTTCACATAAGCTTCACTTGGATACCTCACTCGACCCCATCGAACCATTTGTGGCTCCCCTAGCTCCAACACGGCTATGTTCATACCCTTCGGCCACCGCGCATGCGCAGAATGACGCTAGTTCAACCCCACACCCAGCCCATCAGATGCCCCCTCACCTAGGCTTCACATTGATACCTCACTCGACCCCACTGGACCATTTGTGGCTCCCCTAGCTCCAACACGGCTATTTCCATACCCTTGGGCCACCGCGCATGCGCAGAAAGACGCTGGTTCAACCCCACACCCACCCCATCAGATGCCCCTTCACATAAGCTTCACTTTGATACCTCACTCGATCCCATTGGACCATTTGTGGCTCCCCTAGCTCCAACACGGCTATTTCCATACCCTTAGGCCGCACGAGTTGTCTCCCTTGCGTCAATGTGTGCAGATGGCGCTACGGTCGACGCCGTGATGTGGGAAGGGCGTCCCCACACCATCCTGGAGCCGCCATTTTGTTTGTTGTTTTCTTGCGGAGATACACGGGACAATAAACACTCGACCCTAGGGTGGTACAGATGCTAGACTGATCCTATTAACATGGTACAACACCTATAGATTATGTTTATTACTAGGACGTCAGCGAAATACTAGTACCCATCCTCCGCATGGCAGAACTGTACAACCCAGAACAAGTCTAGACATGCCTTGATCTCTCACTCGATGCCGCCATTTTGAACCCACCACCTCCCACAGCCGCCATTTTGAACCCACCACCACCACCCACAAGGCCGCCATCTTGTACCCCACCACCCACAAGGCCGCCATTTTGGTCAGACCACCACCACCGCCCACAAGCCGCCATTTTGGTCCCACCACCACCACCTCCCACAAGGCCGCCATTTTGGTCCCACCACCACCACCACCCACACTGGCCGCCATTTTGGTCCCACCACCACCACCACCCACACTGGCCGCCATTTTGGTCCCACCACCACCACCCACACTGGCCGCCATTTTGGTCCCACCACCACCACCTCCCACAGGCCGCCATTTTGGTCCCACCACCACCACCACCCACAAGCCGCCATTTTGGTCCCACCACCACCACCCACAAGCCGCCATTTTAAACCCCACCCCCCCACACTTGCACTCAATGACCCCTGTGACGTCATCCAACCGATAACCTTCACTTTCATACCTCACTCGACCCCATCGGACCATGCAGCGTATTTCCAGTCTAGGGACTACTTTTTCTCCGCGGAAGCTTTTTTCCGCGACCGAATCACCGCCAGACATGACCGCATCACCACGGATGAATACATCTTTGACCTGGGTCACGTGATATGCAAATTTGGAACTCTCCTGTGTTGGATGTAGCTTTTTGGTCTTTCTGCCGGAACTATACTGCACTTGACCTTTCCTCCACATTTCCTCCACAAAATATGCAAATTTCTGAGGTCAATGTGACTCAATTTCATCTTTGTATACTACTTACACTATTGAAGCAATACAGTTTTGTTTTCACAAACGAAACCTATCGTAACAACAGAAAGATTTTGGACAAACGTCACATGCCCTTGCTTTCTAACATGGAGCGCACTGTAGCAGACATATAAGTGGCATATTGAATGAACTGATCGTAATGTCAAGCCCATCTAAGAGATAAGGCCTCCCCCTACCTCCCCAATATTGAATCGATAAACAAATGGATGCTACCTGTTGGAGAACTTGAGATCCGATAACCAATTCGTTATGTACTCTACAAAATGATATTTTATGTTCTAGCCCTATGATTTCACAACGAGTGCTGTTCAAGTAAGATGTTGGCATATCACAAAGCTAATACTGGTACATTTTGCTTCTGATCTGTTGGAATACCCTTACCAAAAATTCTTGTAAGATCTTACAAGAAAGTGTCCTGTAAGATCTTGTAGGACAGTCTTGTAAGATTTTGGCACTTTTCTTGTAAGACTGTCCTACAGGATCTTACAAGATCCTACAAGACTGTCCTACAGGATCTTACAAGACTGTCCTACAGGATCTTACACTGTTCTACAGGATCTTACAAGATCGTCCTTCAGGATCTTACAAGATCCTACAAGACTGTCCTACAGGATCTTACAAGATCGTCCTTCAGGATCCTACAAGATCTTACAAGACTGTCATACAGGATCTTACAAGACTGTCCTGCAGGATCTTACAAGATCCTACAAGACTGTCCTGCAGGATCTTACAAGACCGTCCTTCAGGATCCTACAGGGTTGTCCTACAGGGCTGTCATTTGTGTCAATTAACGCAGATAGAATAATGCTGGATGGTTGTGCAGGGTTGTCCAATATACTGCAGGTTTACGATGAAACGTTTCGTGTCGAATGAGATAGTCAACATAACAAATTATATGCATTCATTTCATACATTTTATTGTATAAAACACAAACGTATAGACAGCTATACACACAAAACAGAAACGTATATACAGCTATACACACAAGGGATTATTATGTTGTCATGTCATACATTTTATTATATAAAATAGAAACATTTATAGGGAACAGCAACCAGCACATGCACGTAGCATCCAAAGTCCAAGGCATCCATGTTTTTCTCAACAGATCAAGTGTCTTTTAGCTCCCCATTCAATTCTGATTTCATCGCGTCCAAAATCACCTTGCTGGTAAAAAATGAAAAGTCATCAAATTAGCAAAGAAATTGTTATCAAGTTATCAATGTGTCAAGTTATCTGAAACTATTCAGAGGTTATCCTCATAATTTAAATGGGTAGAATGGTATAAAATTGTTGTGACATTAGCGAAAAAGTATGATTAGAGAAATCTTAAAAATATTGCACTACATTCAACTGGCGTATTGCTGATATTAGTGAATATGACGATAACCAAGATGATTTGCATTGAAATATCATAGAAATGTGATGTTATTGTTATTGGTGTGCCCTCTGCAAAAATCAAACATGTGCCGCTCACTGAATAAAGATTATTTGGGTCCAGTAGCACCATTCAAGTCATTTGTTATTAATGTAAAATACACATTCTTGAATGCATGTTATGAGTATTATAAAGCAATATAAATTATGATACTAAGCAGTCTTCATGGATTTGAAGCAAAATATTTTGAAGTGGGATCCAGAATTATGGATCAACACTAAATGTAAACGCAATCACAATTGGAAAAAATATTAAGAATGTACACTAATATGATTTTAACAATGTTCGTCATCCAGTTGTATTGGTCATGTAATATTGCCTGATGCTATTTCCTCTTTGGCGAATAAGTAATTCAACAATAGATGCTGCATGATTTCCATGATCACATGTCTGCTCCGAGTCGATGAAATGTGCGCCTCGAACATGTCCGATTGGTTGCATCTGAGGAGAAAAAAATTGTTTAAAACGTTTTAAATGAAATGAATGAATGAAATGTTCTCATTTTTCAAGATGTGGGTACAGATGTACAATTAAATTATGCAGCAATCCTTAGCCTTGGTCAAGAATAGTGCAATAAATAGACAATTAAAATATAGCCTGTTATCATGGTTATGGTGATAGGAAATCTAATCATAATTTATCCTGCTTTTCCTGGTCACATTTTTATCATAGCAAATATCGGTTATGCCAACAGTGTATTTGTTATCAATTTATTTTAATAAATATTCCTTTGCGATTTCATCAGAACTTTGGTATGGAAATATTCTCAAATCTTCTGGAAATATAAGCAGGACACGATAAACATTTCAAAACAACAAGTGAGGATGTCAACTGATTTATTGAGAGCTAACATCCCCCCCCCCCCACACCAAACTTCCTAGCAAGTTAAATCCTACTGTTTGACATGAACAGGAAATACACAAGCAGTGGTGTGATATAACCTATATATCTCACCCTCCGGGGGATTTCCTCCAGGGGTGCATGGCCAATCTTCACATGAGGTCCCCAAGCCTGGGCTTTTCCAGCTGACAATGCAACAATGGCAATTCACATTGCCTTGATGAACCTGGGTAGATCTGAAAGGAATTTTGAGACAGATCGAGTTATGGATATTTCTTTGTGAATTCCAGGCTAAATGAGTCATTAATTTTGACTGCAAATATAAGGTGAAGTGCTGCAGTAGTTACTGAGAAGAGTATCAATTGTTTAATATGCCAAGTATATGAAGAGAAACTTGTTGATAGTTAAAGCTCATAGAGGGTCCACATTACAACATTCTGAGTTTAACTAGAAATTAGAATTGTTTTGCTAATTAAGTTATAACATTATAATTATATTTATAACTTACTTACCATCACTACATGTAGCTTCACTCATCACCATCTGCAATACAGTTCTTTAAACCTCAATAGTTCCAGCTTAACATGAACAAATCAACTTTCTTTTTGCACTCTATCCTGCATGTTTTTCTGCTGTTGTTGTTCTCATATGACAGCATGGTGGCGCCACTAGTGGACAATTAAAATATACCGGTACAGGGGAGATAACTCTCCTCAAATTGTTGAATTCATGCCAGCAAGTAAATTGCTAATGTAATAGACTACCAGGAAAATAGAATAATATTATCTGTATATAATTGGTGATAATGAAGAGGGTAGAGTATTCATTAATGGACATTTTTTTCTTGAAAATCATGTTAGAACTGATGTATTCTTCTAAAATTATTTTCTTCATTATGTCCAATTTTATTATAAAATCTTTGGATTGGACTGATTATTAATTAATTATTTATTAAACTTATTAATTTTATTATAAAATCTAAATTCAACAAGATTTCTTACACAAATATGATACTACTTTGATAACACTATGTAGAGATTGATATTATTGATATCTTTATTTTATTCGAATGAAAACACATATGTCACTAATATGATCTCTGAAGTCTTACGTAAAGTTTGTGTATTTTTCAATTCAAGCTGTTGTTGTTGTTGTTGTTATTCATTGAAGAATTCGTCGCATTTTGTCGCTGTATCCAAACACCAAAATAGTTATATTGATAACTTGTATCATCGTTTAGATAACATATTGAAAAACAAATGTAGTACTTTGACAGAATTTCCCAATCAGGTTTGAAGGTAAACTAGTATCAGATAGATTTTTTTTAATTTTCAAGAACAATTTTCTTACTTGAGTGAAACAGATGAGGTTCTCCCTATGACTGATTCAGTAGAGAGAAGTACAATTTTGGTATATATCATGATAATACGCCTGCCATTTTTAAAAGAGAAATTGCTAACCATATCTTCAACTGGAGATCCAATGTTGTGGATATTCTGTAAAACTGTCTTGTAAAAATACTTTCCAAAAGCAAACTGATTTTTTGTCCTATAGGCAAACTTATTCTTACAAGATCATGTAGGACAGCTGTCCTGCAGGATCTTACAAGATCTTGTAGGACAGCCAGCTTTGTCCTTCAGGATCTTGTAAGATCGTGTAGGACAAAAAAAACTGTCTTGTAAGATCTTACAAGATCTTGTAAGAAAATTTCAAATCCTACAAGATCTTACAAGATTTTTTGGTAAGGGTACCGTTGCCCGGTTGGTCAGTGTATCACTATAGGCACGAGGACATCGCTTACAAACAGCTACACTCTTGAACACACTCGGCAAGGTCTCGTAGTATAATGCAGTGACTCGACCCACACTGGTAGGAACCCCAAATGGCATCCATGTTGAAACTTCTTTCAAGCAGATTATCATGCCGAAACTCCGAGCAGTGCATGTCAGCTGTGTGACTTCCGTTGTCATGGAGATCGACTTCAGATGAAACGCCAAGAGAAACACCCAAAATTAGATGAGATCTTCCGGGGGCAGAGTCAGGGCATTACTCGATTAATTAAGATACATATTTTATCTCCTGATACAGGAGAAATAAAACGAGGACTATATGAGCGGATACACATCCCAGAGTATGTGCGGTGCCACACGTCCGGCGGTTCACGTTTCACAGGTGACAGCTGTAAAATCCCTACGCCATTAATGCGCGAGGTCATACGAGTTCGACAGACCGAGCAATCGCGAATGTCTTGAACAAAGTGAAAGAAGCATTCTGGGTAATCTGCACCCGAGCTGTGTGATCAGGCTCCTTTAACATCCACTCCGAACATTTGCTTGACATGTTCGTACACCACGTAATTGATGCTACATGCCGGAACCATCTTCATAAGGTTGGCAATACAACCCCTGTACAGACCCTTCACTCCCTCTCTGCGGAACACGGATCGGAATATTCCAGTCATAGAATCCACACCGGCATCACCCTTGGCAGCTTTAATGGTAAAATATAACAATATTTGTCAAATCAGCTTCATATCTCAAGGTTCTTTAGCAATCCGCCTTCTCCACATTAATCTTTGGACAATGGTATTATCCCGATGGCGGCGACAGGTGCAGTGGTGCGTGAGTCACCGTGTGAACCCCGGTTCGTTCTTATGACCTTTCCACTATCTCTTTAACATGAGGTGGGTTTTTTTTTTAACTACCGGTATTGTTAGCTGGTTTAAATATGATAAAATGGATCAAATATTCTTACTATTCCAAGAAAGGACCAATAAGATTACATTTATGATAATTTTGGCAACTTCAGGTCGAAAATTGTCCAGTTATCAACGATTAGATATATTTTCCGGGTTAAAGAGACAGCAAAGCGTCCCGGTTAACGAACCGGAGCTCATGCGGTCAGCCACATGCGCCCGCTGCCATCGAGGCAAGACGGCCTCGTCCAGGGAGTAACTCGAATTAAAGTGCAAATGCCTCATTCAACAACTATACAAATACTTGTTTCTTTTTTTGTCACAAACAGCTTTAGACTCTAGGTAACGAGTTTGACGAAGAATCTGATGAGTTGAGCCATATAATTTTCATTTCTCGACAAAGGACTAATAGGAAGCATTTCCTTTATGATATGAAGACTGCCAACCTACCAGACGCTTGTAGCCTCGTTCTGACCATCTGAAGCGGGTAGCTGGCCACCTGTCCACATATACAGCTCACGGTCCCACATCCCAACAGAACACTATAACTTGGGACCTTTGTCTGGTACTTCTCTAAGTACGCATTTTTCAACGTCTACAAAGATGGAACAGATGGTCGTATCCTGAATGCCCCTAGCGATAAATTCCCTATAAAATCATCAAAATGTTATCATGGCATCACAAGGATATGTTACGGTAGCCAACGAACGAAGACATGATTTAGGTGACCGAGTGTTCCAAGGTGCTTCGCTGGTGATCGTTAGCCTCACACCGTTGAACCGGCACGGGTTCGAGCCCCGCTGGTGTAAAAGTTTGCCATTTACATGTACTTGCCGACGGGCGGTGGTTCTCTCCGGGTACTCTGACTTCCTCCATCGTTCAAACTGGCTGTCACCAGGTGAGTGAAATAACCTTGAGTGTGACATTAAACCAAACTCCTCCCCCTCACATGCTTTCAAACTGATGCAGGTCACAGAAAACAAAAGAAGTGTACCTGGAT
Organism: Hanleya hanleyi; assembly: GCA_036873755.1. NCBI lineage: Eukaryota > Metazoa > Mollusca > Polyplacophora > Lepidopleurida > Hanleyidae > Hanleya > Hanleya hanleyi. Next base: position 37,956 of record JAVTVY010008129.1, on the reverse strand, counting down.
AGACTTGACTCTATCCCATACATCCATGACAATTAAATTGCAGGTGAAGATCACAATATTATTAAATTACTCAGTAATCTCCCTCATGTAGCACAACATCAATTTAATTGCGAAGGCGAGATTCCTGGACTGGAACTCGGTCTTGTAAGCTTTAATTTGGCGCGTCGTGTTACATATAGGACTTCACGTCTAACGGAACCTGCCATGTGCGTTAGCAAATGAATGTCGTGTAATGTAAGTGGTTAGATTTTAGGATGTGCACGTCAGCATGTGAAAAAAAGAAGGATAAATCGTCATCAGCGTTTAGGTCTATCGGCCGTTACTCTGGATAGTCGATCCCGATTGGCCGAAAGACACGCGACCAAAGTAAATGTCAATCGACCAATCAAAATGCAAGCTTTTCTTTTTTTTCCCTTCCTTTTAGGATTTCCATCATGCAGTGGTATAAACATGCCCCTGTGTATAAAAACATAATGCAGCAGAAAGTAAGATTATGATTTCAAAATAATGATAATTCTCATGGCGAAAAATCCGTCGAAAGGCAATAATAATATATTATGATATTAGCCATCTGCATCTAACCCACGACCATTATGTTATGTTGCCGTATCTTTTAACGATTTCGTGATCTTCACAGAAACAGTATAATCTTCCAATAGAACACATCTAAGCCACCATGTTTATACTCAGATACGTTATATTATTCATTATATAGGTGCGTTACCTCATAAATGGCTAAGTCCAGTCCTGCGTTGGGTAAAATACTTAGGACAGTGGGTACATATCCACGAGTGAAACTTCGGATTCCTTCCGTCCTTAGGATTTGTCGAGCACAATCCGTAATTCCACTGTATTGTCCAGTCTTTCTGAGACACAACCTAGTCTTTAATACCTTGGATAATAATATTGAAAATATTCTTTAACTCGAAAAAAAAAAAAACGACGAACAAAATAGATTCTGAGGATTTGATTGTTGTATACAGTATATTATATTTGGATAAATTAACAATTTGATTATAGCACAGCCTCTACCAATAGCATCATAGCACAGTGTTGTTGTAGACTATCGTCAGACATACTGTGCTATGATCACCTCGGGTAAATTATCGTCAGTCAGATTGTGCTATGCTCACGTCAGAGGGGTACACTATCGTCAGACAGGGTGTGTTATGGTCACGTCATTGGTATACACTATCGTCAGACAGGATGTGATATGGTCACGTCACTGGTGTACACTATCGTCAGACAGAATGTGTTATGCTCACGTCGATGGGGTACACTATCGACAGACAGACTGTGCTATGTTCACCTCAGTTGTGTACCTTATCGTCAGGCAAGCCGTGCTATGTTCAACTCAGTGGTGTACACTGTCGTCAGACATAGCGTGGTATGCTCACGTTAGCGGTGTAAACTAACGCCAGACAGGCTGTGCTATACTCACCTCAGTGGGGTACACTATCGTCAGACAGGCTGTTCTATGCTCAACTCAGTGGGATAAATTATCGCCAGAAAGGTTGTACTATGGTCACGTGATGTGCTCACGCTTGTGGTGTACACTACTCTATCGTCACACCCTGCTCTGCTCATCTCAATGGGGGTACTCTATCGTCAGACAGGCTGGGCTAGGCTCACTTCAATGGGGTACACTATCGTCAGACCGACTGTGGTACACTCACCTCAATGGGGTACACTATCGTGAGACCGGCTGTGGTACACTCACCGCAATGAGGTACACTATCGTCTGACAGCCTGTGGTACATTCACCTCAATGGGGTACACTATGGTCAGACAGGCTGTGGTACACTCACCTCAATGAAGCACACTATCGCCAGACAGGCTGTGGTACACTCACCTCAATGGGGTACACTATCGTTAGACAAGCTGTGCTTACACGCACCTCAATAAGGTACACTATGGTCAGACAGGCTGTGGTACACTCACCTCAATGGGGCACACTATCGTCAGACAGGCTGTGGTACACTCACCTCAATGCGGTACACTATCATCAGACAGGCAGTGGTACACTCACCTCAATAAGGTACACTATCGTCAGACAGGCTGTGGTACACTCACCTCAATGGGGTACACTATCGTCAGACAGGCTGTGGTACACTCACCTCAATGGGGTACACTATCGTCAGACAGGCTGTGGTACACTCACCTCAATGGGGTACACTATCGTCAGACAGTCTGTGGTACACTCACCTCAATGAGGTACACTATCGTCAGACAGGCTGTGGAACACTCACTTCAATGGGGTACACTATCGTCAGACAGGCTGTAGTACACTCACCTCAAATGGAGTACACTATGGTCAAACAGGCTGTGGTGCACTCACCTTGATGAGGTACACTATCGTCAGACAGACTGTGGTAGACTCACCTCAATGGGGTGCAGCACTTACGTCAGACAGGCTGTGGTACACTCACCTCAATAATGTAAACTATCGTCAGACAGGCTGTGGTACACTCACCTCAATGAGGTACACTATCGTCAGACAGACTGTGGTAGACTTACCTCAATGGGGTGCAGCACTTACGTCAGACAGGCTGTGGTACGCTCACCTCAATAAGGTACATTATCGTCAAAGTGGCTCTCCTATGCTCACCGCATTGGGGCAGACTATCGTCAGAGTGGCTGTCGTATGTTCACCGCATTGGTGTAGACTATCGTCAGAGTGGCTGTCCTATGATCACCTCAGTGATGTAAACTATCGTTAGAGTAGCTGTCCTATGCTCACCTCATTGAAGTAGACTATCGTCAGAGTGACTGTCCTATGCTCACCGCAGTGAGGTAGACTATCGTCAGAGTAGCTGTCCTATGCTCACCTCAGTGGGGTAGACTATCGTCAGAGTGGCTGTCCTATGCTCACCGCATTGGAGGTAGACTATCGTCAGAGTGGCTGTCGTATGCTCACCGCAGTGCGGTAGACTATCGTCAGAGTGATTCTGTCCTAAGCTCAACTCAGTGGCGTAGACTATCGTCAGAGTGGCTGTACTATGCTCACCTCAGTGGGGTAGACTATCGTCAGATTGGCTGTCCTAAGCTCACCTCAGTGGGGTAGACTACCGTCTGTCCTATGGCTCCTGCGGAAGCACCACATAGCATCCTCTCGGTGGGAGTTAGCTCCCTGTTACTATCACCTTTCACTAACTTCTTTATCTACAATAAAAATCCCGTTAAAAACTATTTTAAAAAGTGACCTTTTTACTGTGGAAATGCTCAGATTTAAAGCGCAGACTGGGTTTTCATCGCAGGTAAATATCACACGGTCCTTAAATGGCAGCAGTCACTAATGGGCATGGACACGCTCCTTAAATGACTACAAATGAGGGCAACATCCATGGCTCTAAAACGGTCATATCCAAGGGCAAGTAATCAAAGCCATATCAACATACATATACAATGTATACTGATATGGAACATATCTCAATCTCCAACACTAAAGCTTGAGCTATGATGGCATCATAAGATCAGCTGTAAATTGTACCGAGATATGCGCCCCTGTCTATTATCGATAGTGAGGCGGGCGATAAGAGGAGTGGACCGTGATTATTCTCATGGCATCATAGTATGTACATTCTACTCAGGTATACCCCATGAGTGCATTGGGGTTAAAACTCAGTGCGCAGTCATTGTGCGCATGCATATGGCTCTCGGCCAATCAGTATCGTTCGTTACAAAACTCGGGATATCACAGCTAAACATAGCATTGTAAGGTATTCTTTTCAAAAAGTTGAGCATATAACTTGTATAAATTTATGAATAGATTCTTCTATAAGATATATTGGGTACTTGGGCAGATAAAGGCTTCATGTGTTGATCAACATCGATAAAGACTGAATGCGGATGCGTGCCGCGTTTTTCGACCCAAATCAGTCAGGGCGGGGTATTACAAGCTCAGGCACTAGGCATTTTGTACTGCACCTCTTCATAGGTTGCGAATCTGATGGCAGTATCCGGCGCTAGCTTGAGCACTAATATTCCATTGCCTCGCCATAATGATCTCCATCCTCCCTCCTCCACCATATACCGGAAACCGCTAAATATACCCAGGTGCTGAGTGGCGCCATTAACCTGCAATATCGGGACATGGAAATAAGGTTAGACAGGGCCTTCGGGTTCAGGCGTCTATACGACTAAGGTTATCGTTTTACAATATTTCAATCAGGTTCTAAAATATGATGCCCACAGCTGTACTGGAAAAGGGTATATGACGAAAAATACAAAAGAATAGAGACCGAGAAGGATAAAATCCTGAAAGCTACAGCTGATAATAGATTACAATCAGATAACCGTAATTAAATTGTGATTTCCATGGATATATCTCAGCCATTCCTATATATGACGAAAACTCCTAAAGAATAGAAATCGAGAACGATAAAATCCTGAAAGCTACAACTGATAATAGATTAATGTTGAAGTACCGTAATTAAATTGTGATTTCTGTGGATATATGCGAGATATATATTCCTATACCTGGACTGTGGTTCCTGCCTGCAGCAGAACTTTGAGCCGTTCTAGAGGATGAGTTGATGTTCTTGACACGGCTCCAGCTATCCCGCCAGACACCAGGTGTCGCCACCACAGTCCCGCTTTCATTTCTTCTTCCGTAAAATCAGCCGGGAGAATGACATCGGAACCAATATCTATAATCTGTAGAAATGAGACAGGGCAATAATTTGTCCACATCAAACATCATATCTCCACAACCGCTTGGAGTATTCATATGCAATTAACTGCATTTTACTCATTTCTTACACTTTCTTATCTCAAAACGACCCTAGATAGTTGAGATTCTACAAGCGATTGGCCAATCAGAATATATAATCAGAAGCAGATGACAATCATGGAAGTCAGCTAAAGATTAGATTCGGTGGTTCAGGACAAAAGAAAATACCGGTATATGAGTATTGAGTAGGGATCACTGCTTATAGCACCAAAATGGCACCAATATATAGGTAGGGATCACTGAACATGGTACTAATATAGCGGTTGGGATCACTGCATGTGGCACCAATATATCGATAGGGATCACTGAACAGGGCACCAATATACCGGTAGAGATCACTGCACGTGGCACCAATATATCGATAGGGATCACTGAACATGGTACTAATATAGCGGTAGGGATCACTGCATGTGGCACCAATATATCGATAGGGATCACTGAACATGGCACCAATATAGCGGTAGGGATCAATGCATGTGGCACTAATATAGCGGTAGGGATCACTGCATGTGGCACCAATATATCGATAGGGATATGGCACCAATATAGCGGTAGGATCAATGCATGTGGCACTAATATAGCGGTAGGGATCACTGCTTACGGTACCAATATATAGATAGGGTCACGGAACATGGCACCAATATATCGATAGGGATCACTGAACATGGTACTAATATAGCGGTAGGGATCACTGCATGTGGCACCAATATATCGATAGGGATCACTGAACCTGGCGCCAATATAGCGGTAGGGATCACTGTATGTGGCACCAATATATCGATGGGGATCACTGAACGTGGCACCAATATACCGGTAGGGATCACTACATGTGGCACTAATATACCGGTAGGGATCAATGCATGTGGCACTAATATAGCGGTAGGGATCACTGAATGTGACACCAATATACTGGTAGGGATCACCACATATGGCACTAATATATCGGTAGGGATCACTGCATGTGGCACTAAAATACTGGTAGGGATCACTGAACATGGCACCAATATACCGGTAGGCATCACTGCATGTGGCACTAATATATCGGTAGGGATCACTACATGTGGCACTAATATAGCGGTAGGGATCACTGCATGTGGCACCAATATACCGGTAGGGATCACTGCATGTGGCACCAATATAGCGGTAGGGATCACTGCATGTGGCACCAATATATCGGTAGGGATCACTGCATGTGGCACCAATATATCGATAGGGATCACTGAACATGGCACCAATATAGCGGTAGGATCAATGCATGTGGCACTAATATAGCGGTAGGGATCACTGCTTATGGTACCAATATATAGATAGGGTCACGGAACATGGCACCAATATATCGATAGGGATCACTGAACATGATACTAATATAGCGGTAGGGATCACTGCATGTAGCACCAATATATCGATAGGGATCACTGAACATGGCGCCAATATAGCGGTAGGGATCATTGTATGTTGCACCAATATATCGATGGGGATCACTGAACGTGGCACTAATATACTGGTAGGGATCAATGCATGTGGCACTAATATAGCGGTAGGATCACTGAATGTGGCACCAATATATCGATAGGGATCACTGAACATGGCGCCAATATAGCGGTAGGGATCACTGAACATGGCACTAATATACTGATAGGGATCAATGCATGTGGCACTAATATAGCGGTAGGATCACTGAATGTGGCACCAATATATCGATAGGGATCACTGAACATGGCACCAATATAGCGGTAGGATCAATGCATGTGGCACTAATATAGCGGTAGGGATCACTGCATGTGGCACCAATATATCGATAGGTATCACTGAACATGGCGCCAATATAGCGGTAGGGATCACTGCATGTGGCACCAATATATCGATAGGGATCACTGAACATGGCGCCAATATAGCGGTAGGGATCACTGTATGTTGCACCAATATATCGATGGGGATCACTGAACGTGGCACTAATATACTGGTAGGGATCAATGCATGTGGCACTAATATAGCGGTAGGGATCACTGAATGTGACACCAATATACCGGTAGGGATCACCACATATGGCACTAATATATCAGTAGATATCACTGCATGTGGCACTAAAATACTGGTAGGGATCACTGAACATGGCACCAATATACCGGTAGGCATCACTGCATGTGGCACTAATATATCGGTAGGGATCACTACATGTGGCACTAATATAGCGGTAGGGATCGCTGAATGTGGCACCAATATACCGTAAGGGATCACTGCATGTGGCACCAATATATCGGTAGGGATCACTGCATGTGGCACCAATATATCGGTAGGATCACTGAATGTGGCACCAATATACCGTAAGGGATCACTGCATGTGGCACCAATATAGCGGTAGGGATCACTGAATGTGGTACCAATATAGCGGTAAGGATCACTGAATGTGGCACCAATATACCGGTAGGGATCACTGAACATGGCACCAATATAGCGGTAGGGATTACTGAATGTGGCACCAATATACCGGTAGGGATCACTACATGTGGCACCAATATAGCGGTAGAGATCACTACATGTGGCACGAATATACCGGTAGGAATCACTGAACATGGCACCAATATACAGGTAGGATCACTGCACGTGGCACCAATATACCGGTAGGATCACTGCATGTGGCACTAATATATCGGTAGGATCACTACATATGGCACTAATATACTGGTAAGGATCACTGAACGTGGCACCAATATATTGGCATGGATCAGTGAACGTGGCAGTAATATACCGGTAAGGATCGTTGTATCTGACACTAATTTATCTGTTGGGATCACTGAAAAAGGCACCAATATACCGGTAGGGATCCTTGCGTGTGGCACTAATATAGTGGTAGGGATCACTGCATGTGACACTAATATAGTGGTAGGGATCACTGCATATGGCACCAATATACTGTTAGGTATCACTGTATGTGACACTACTATATCGATTGGGATCACTGAATGTGCCACCAATATACCGATAGGAATGACTAAACTTGGCATCAATATATCGGTAGGGATCACAAAATGTGGCACCAAATATACTGATAGGGATCACTGAACGTGGCACAAATATAATTGTAGGGAACACTGTATGTGGCACCAATTCATTCATTCACTCATTTTCATTCATTCATTTTATTTTTTTCTTTCTTTTCGATTGATTGATCAAGATGAAGACAGGGATGAGATTATTCACCGTACCGCTGTATGACACCTCCAGTATTGGAGGATATCTCGGACATCCGTACTGGTCTGTAACAAGAGAAAATCCTTCCACTCTTCCCATTCTATTGTTAGGCTATCGTCTTTGTCTAATCTACAACAAAATAGATGGGATCTGACAACAGCGGTGAGGGTCAAGTTAGATATCTATATAGAGAGCATTCCCATGGCATCTGGCTGTTTTCATTATCTGATTGCATTGGGTTAATAACGCCGCGCGCAACTTTGTGCGCATGGCTGGCTGTAAACCAATCAGCATCGTCCGTTACTAAATTTAGCGGAGTGTGCTCAGGAATTCACAGCGGTTCTCTTGTCGACTTGATGAGCATCTAATTTTTTCTATACGATATACTTGAAACATTTTCTATCCCGATTAAGGCTGATGGCTCGTGCGCACCGCGTAGTTTGGTCCAGTGCAGTTAGAGGCTGTTACGCCGACAGTTTGGGAGATTATAAACTCTGGCATTTGCGGAATGCATATAGAAAGATTACGGTAGTTGTGAGCGCTGTCCGGCCAGAAGCTCGTTTGTGATAACATGAAACACGGTGGTGCACAAATATAACGGCGTGTCTAAGAAGAAATCATATGACCCGTCAGGACGATATTCGGACGGTAGTTTACCAAGTCCGCCAAGAATCACGAAGGATTCTCGGTTGCTTCCGATGTTTCTCTATCACAGCCTCGCTTTAAAGACCGGCACAAAATGTCACCTTCAAGGACCGGCACAAAAGACCACCTTTGAGGACCGGTACACAAGGCATCCCTTGAGGACCGGCACACAAGATCACCTTTAAGGACCGGGTCACAAGGTCACCTGTAAGTGCCTGCACACAAGGTCACCTTTATAGACCCGCACACAAGGCCATCTCTAAGGCACAAATTTCCTTGCACAAAAGACAGAGGCCTTGTACGGTGGCCCATAGGAGGAATCGACACATTTTTTATATTATTTTTTTTTACGTTTACGTTTTTTTCTTATTTTTTTTGTTTTTTGTTTTGCTTTTTTTAAATTTTTGTTTTACTTTCTTTTTGGTTTTCTTCAATTTTCGCCTATTTTCTATCTACATTCAAGTTCTAGTTTATCACATACTTTCTTTAGATTTTTGTCATTCCTAGTAACGTCGCCATAATTTTTTTCAACGAAAACCAAGTAAACTCTTCGAAACGTTTAAACCGCATTGAAAACCTCTTCAACGCGGTTGAAAGGTTTCCACCGCGGTGTAAACGTTTCACCTTTCAACTGCGGTGGACAGGTTCGCCTACGGGCTTGTGTAGTGCTTGTTTCATAGGTTTATGTCAATGTTGTTTTGTAGGTTCTTATGTCATAGCATTTGTTTTATAGATTTTTATATCATAGTGTCTATTTTACATGTCGTACTGTTTGTCTTATCTGTTTTTATGTCATAGGTTTGCCCTACCTGTTTTATGTCATAGCACAGGTGTCTGTAAGCCTAGTAAAGGTTTTACTTGTGTAATGTTTGTTTTATGTCTAATGCCATAGTATTGTGCATGTCCCATGTCTTAATAATTTCTGTATGCATCATATATGGAAATAAAGTATTATTATTATTATTATTATTATTATTATTATCCATCGCGGTGGAAAATTGTTTTCAACCGCGATTAAAACGTTTCAACCGCGATGGAAATCTTTCAATCGCGATTTAAAGGTTTGCACTGCGGTGTGAACGTTTCTACCGTAATGTAAAGGTTTCCACCGCGGTGTAAACGTTTCCACCGTAGGGTAAACGCTTCCAAGAATTTTGCTTGGTTTTCGTTGAAAAAAAAGCATCGAGACTGAATCCTAAGAAATAATGTGATAAACTAATATATGTTGGTATAAAATAGGTGAAAAATGAAGAAAATTTCCAAGAAACCCAGGAAAAGTACTGAAAAATGCTTTTAAAAAACTATAAAAAATGTCGATGTCCCCTATCGGCCACCGTATTAAAAAAAATAATAGGGAACACTGCTGTGTATTCCAGTAGGGTTCGTTGTGGCGTTACGACAATGGGGATTTGTGGCCTGTAAATTAACGACTACCGATACCTTTTCAGCAAACCTTCTGCCTCCGATCTTGTGAGGTATACACCAAGGTCACGGAAGGAATGTATAACCTCTGCGATGTCAATTTTCCCTGAAAAATAAAATTCAAAAACTAAAGTTTATACCAAATAAAGTTTGACAAATCGAATGGTCATAAGAGGAGCTACCATGAAAATCCCTATCCATGAACATCAAGATTGACAGAAATCGTGATAAAACTTTCAGCTCTCAACTTCCATCTTCAAATTTCGACTTTCGAGTGACATTTTTTCCAAGCACACTGAAGGATAGAATTCAAGCTAGTGTTGATACTTTCCCAATCCCCAAAACCTGAAACCGTTTCCGCCCCAGTGATCCTTGAGGTTTTCCCCGGGCTGGGGTGGCTTTCCAAGTAGTGGGAAAAGACAATCCGAAGATATGTTCAGTTCGGTTCAGGTTCAGGCGGAGCACGAGGAGCAGGAACAAGACCACAAAGAGGGACAGAAGCAAGAACAGGAAGAGTGAGCAAAATGTGGAGGAGTGGGATCAGAATTAGGAGCAGGAGGAAGAGCAGCAAGAGCAAGAGTAGGAACAGGAGAAGGAGAAGGAGTAGGAGAAGATGGCGGAGCAGGAGTCAGAGCACGAGGTGGAGTAGGAATAAAAACAGAAGGAGCAGGAATAGACGCAGGAAGACTAAGTAATAGAAGGTGGAGCGGGAGAAAGAGCAGAAGGTGAAGCGGAAGTCCGAGCAGAAGGTGGAGCAGGAATAAACGAAAGAACAGGAAGAGTAAGTAAGAGAAGGTGGACCTGGAGTAGGAGCAGAAGGATGAGCAGTAGTAGGAGAAGGTGGGGCTGGAGTCGGAGCAAAAGAATGAGCAAGAGTAGAAGCATAAAGAGGAGCAGGAGTAGGAGGAGAAAAATAGTAGGAGCTGAAGGACGAACAGGAGTAGAAGCAGGAGTAGGAGCATAAGGAGGAGGAGTAGAATGTGGAGGGGGAGGAGGAAGAGGAGGAAGTGAAGTAGGAGCAGTAGGAAGAGCTGCAACAATAGGAGCCAAAGTCGGAGCAGAAGGGGAAGCAGAAAGTGGAGCAGAAGAACAAGCAGAAGGTGAAGCAGGAGTAGGAGAAGAAGGTGAAGCATGAGTAAAAGAAGAAGGTGGAGCAGGAGAGGACAGGACACGGAGCAGGAGAAGCAGCAGGAGTACGAGCACGAGGAAGGGGAGTAGGAGAAGCAGGAGTAGACACAAGAGCAAGAAGAGTAAGAAGAGGAGCAGAAACGAGAACAGCAAAACAGGAGGAGGACTATAAGGAAGAGCAGGAGCAGGAGCAGCAGAGGAGCAGCAAGAGCAAGAACAGGAGCAGAAGGACGATCAGGAGCAGGAGCAAGAGAGAAGCAGGTGTAGGATGAGTTGTTAAATCGGTTCGGGAATCATAGTCAGGGTGCATGGTGTGAGAAACTCGACCAATCAGAATCATGTATGCAGCAGTCATGTTTGATCACGTGATTGCGTGTATTTAGATGAAAAGCTATTGAGAGGAATAGATTAAAGGAACGTCACTTGATTTTAATCTTGGAGTCTTCAACGCACATGCACCACTTATCTATCTCAGCCTTGCTATATCAATTCCATTCATCATCCATCTCATATATCGAAAACATTAAGACAAAGACATTCAGTAAACCTGCTAATCATGTCTTAAAACAATGACGTAACAATGACGTCATGAAACAATTACGTAACAATGACGTCAGGAAACGCCCTCAGCACGTTCACATATATTTTGAGAATATATGTGAGGGACACCAAATTCAGTACCCTGCAAACTGAACAGTACAAGGCTACGTAATAACCAAGACATATATCATTTTATATCCTGTTTTGCGGGATAGGCCTACAAGTTCGTCGATTTGCTATGGTGTTCTGTTTGTGCCAATTCGATCTCGCGCGTCGACTTGCAAAAGTCGACACACGACGCGCGACACGAAAAGTCGACGTCGTGTTTTGAAACGCGACGTCGCCCGTCGCGCGTCGACTTTTACAATGTTAAAGAGATAGGCCAAAACTCGACGTCGTGTTTCAAAAGTCGACGTCGCCTTTTGGCCTATCTCTTAGCATTGTAAAACTCGACGCGCGACGGAGAGGGCGACGTCGCCTTTCAAAACGCGACGTCGACTTTTCGCGTCGCGCGTCGTGCGTCGACTTTTGCAAGTTGACGCGCGAGATCAAATTGGCACAAATAGAACACCATAATTTGCAGATGGAGTCTCGCGAAGATGATTTGCACCGTAATTGCTGTCATCATCGTTACTGTAAACAGGAACACTAGACTGGATGAGTCTCTATTTCATATGTACCATTTAATAATAATAATAAAATGATCTTCAATAAATATGTACGTTTGATAAGTAAATAAATAAAATGAAAAAAAAAAAATGAAAAAAAAAATGAAAAAATTATTTTAATTAAATTGTTTCATGCATTTCTTAATAGGCAGATTTACTTCCTTTTGTTTCCCCTTTAAAATACATTGTGAAACAGGGGCTGGATCCAGTCTACAGGAACATCAACCATTTTTATTGCTGTTAATAAAAACACTTACCATCATTATTTCGGTCCAGATTTTGAAAAGCCAAATGAAGAGCCTTCTCATGTTCGACCATGTATAATATAAATTCATTCACATCCAACGTTTCACTTTTGTCCAAGTCAGATTTCTCAAAAAATTTCTGAAAGCAGATAAATAGTGTAGTACTGATAACAGATCTAGTGGCCACAAGTCTTCACTCTTCAACAAGCACCTTGGCAGGTGCGTTGGAAGCGGGTTGGGGGCTCACGTCCAGTCCCCCCCCCCCTCCTCCCCCAGATGGAAGCAGGGATGTTTGGAGAGATGTGGGTGATACTGTATCCAAATGTGTCGTGCATCGTGTCCTCGTGAAACTCTCGATGTGTAAAATATGACTGGTGTGGTTGACCGATGATACGCGCATGCGCACTTGGGGTGTAAAAGAGAAAGTGTATGTTCAGATGCGCGCATGCGCAAGCTTAGTGTTGTATGATCTTGAGTATAAACAGTATACATTGTAATGCCAAATCACATCAAAAGAGCCCCAATGAGCGCATCACTGTGATGTTACAGGCCACGTGACTGTGACGTCATCAGTAGCAGAGAAAGCGCAGACAAGGTCGGAGACGCACTCGGACTGGTCCAAAGTATGTTAATATCAGAAGCCATAAAGCTTTCTTCAGTGCCACTGCACGTAAAGGATATCTTTCATGGGGTGTTTCTTTGTTTACCGAATTGCTTGGATTTCTCATCCACAATTTTTATGTGAAATGCGGCAATGCCATATACAAAAAGCGGAAAGGTATCCCAATGGGGACAATTGTACCCCACTTGGCATACGTATATCTGTTCTCGTATTAATACGACTTTATGCTGAAATTATCAAAAGATAACCATTTAAAAGCCCGTTCCTTCTCATTCACCCAGTGTTATATATAGACGATATCCTAGCACTGGATAATTTCTATATTGGCGATACTGTGAAGGACATATACCTCCTTCACTGGATTCGAAGGAAACTGCTGATAGCCGAGATCATACCAGTGCCTATATCACTACAAGAATGGCCAGGGCTTTCTCTCGGGTCGCTCTACGACAAGAGAGACGAGTACAGTTTTGATTACATTTTAACTACTCATTTCTGGATAACAAAATTCTCGGAGGACCTGCATATGGCGTATATATATCGCGCCTGGTAGCATTTGCTAGATCATGTGCAGATTGTGACGATTTAATGAGCGCCACAGAAAATCCCTGCACACTATATCTGAACCTAGGATGGTCCCTAAATCGTACAAACACACACCTGTGCATCCCTAAACTGCCATCTTTTTCTTTACTCCTCGGCTGTACATGCACACCATGACAACATTTCCAGTTCAACCCACCACAGTCGTAGTCAACTTCACGAGCGCTTCAATGTGATACCCTACACCACCCCTTGGGACCAAGTAGGACCCAGCTAGACCCACTTGACGGGGTTATCCCGCCTGTTTGGTTTTAAAATCCGTTTTTCCGGATTTTTTCTCTAAAAATCCTAGTGTTTCACCCACCCTAAATGACCGGAAGTGACCTCCCACCGGATGTGAACGGACATTACGTCATCAAAGAATGTGACGTCATTTGTGACATCATATCACCAACATTTACCAACCGCAACAATCAGAAGAGATTTGCACTCTTACTACTACTGTCCTCAAAACAATTCGAATGGGTTGCATGTGTTGACATCAGAGAGAAACACACTGCTTGAGGAGAAGCCTCCCCTGATATATCAGCAAGTGCAAAAAGTGAGACCAAGCTGTTTACGCACACCACTATCAGGGGTAGTCGGCACCTTTATCAGGAAGACACGGCTGTACCATTAGTGCATGTCTAACATCGTTAACCGTGAAGCGTGGAGTGTACGTATAGACCATTCACAAGCCATGAATTTGTTATTTTTTTTTTTTACAAGCGGTGTAAGGTATCTCTCATTAGCGTGCCTGTGTACCTGTTCCTTGATGGTGTTAGACGATAAAAATAGGCGGTGCTTTTGACGTTTTTACATTGAGACCAAAGTACCATACCCGCATCCCCCATAGATGCAGGTCTGTATACTTGGCCTTGTCAGACGAACCATGACTGGGGATAATACATGCCCGTGCCACCTTTAGTTTACAACTGTTTCAGTTTGGTACTTCTGCACCACCAATGTACAGTCTCGAAATTTGACAGAACAATTAATTCTGGCGAATCAGATTGACTCTTGATTAGGCCTATGTCTATCGAGGATTTGTGAATATCCGAAGAATTTTCCGTTTTGTTGAGCTTTTGAATTCATTGCATTAGAATTCGAAAAGTGAACCATTTTATCATATGCAATTTACGGGAACTTCAGTGCGAATGAAAAGCGATTTTTTCACTGGAGAAGGTGTTACTATGCACAGTTCAATTTTCTTTTTTTGCGTTATGGTTTCTCATAATCAAAATTTGAAAATTTGACCCTCAATTATCAATGTTCCTTTTCGTTTTTGGTTTCTCCAAATGACAACTTGGTCATCAAATTTCAGTTTTCGTTTAACTTTAGACAAATATGAAAGACAAATATTGAAAATTTGATCAACTTTTCCGTATTTTTTATTTTTTTTATTTTTTTTTATTTTTGACATATCAATGTTCCGTGCGCAAGCGCGCTATTCCTTTATCTTCACAGCGGTTTTATTTTACACGATATCGTTGTTCTTGTCACAGTATTAGCGAGTATTTCACAATTGAAGTGCCTTCTTATACGAGTAGTATATACAGCGTAGAGGTGAAGGAATCGTGGTGGATGGGAAATAAGGGTTCAATGTGGGTTGTATTACCTGTGACCTCGAACCTTGCAGGTAACTTTTTACCGCGTGACTGGTGGGAAGGATATAAACCAAGGATTTTCCAGGACAATGCGGAAACACTGTCGTTTATAAAACCAAAACTGCCCAAAATCCCGTCAAAGGATCTAGATGGCTCCTACTTCATCCAGATGGTCTCGCGAATGGTCTCGTCTTGAAGCTCTGGGCAAGCGGACTAAGATGGGGGTGGTTGGGATCGGAAATGACGTCATGTTGCGCATAAGCAGTCGAGAAGCAGTAGCGAAAGCGGGCATTTTGTGTGTGCATAGAGGCGTGTTTGGGTAAGGAGCATTCTTGGTCTAAATGGGCCATGCAGGGTTTTATATTGAAGCGCCCGAGGAGTAGACCACGACTGTCAGTTTGGACTCAACATAACGTCAAGTTGCGCAAGCAAAGTCGAGGAACTATTCCTGTATTCCTATTCCCGTACAGGGTGTCATCTTAAAGCTCTCGGCATGTATTCTACGACTGCTATGGTTTTGACCTGACGTAATAGCATGGTGCGCATGGGCAGCCGAGATGTAGTAGAGAAAGAGGTCATTTTGGGGCTGCGTAGGGATGAATTTGGGCCATCTAGGCGGTCATTCTGGGTTCACATATGGTCTGAAAGATGTCGCGTAGACTACGATTATGGTGACGTCATCGGCGAACGTGACGTCTTGGCGCATATTGACGCCCCTTGGACCGTATAACATGTTGGAGAAAGGGGAGCCACCAGGGTCCAGAGACGCCACCTTGCGCCGAGGCGTCGGTTCCGTCGATGACGCCACTTCTGGTGATGACATCACTTCCGGCAATGTCGTTGCTTCCGAGGATTATGTCACTTACAAGCCATTGGGTACAGGCGGTATCGCGAGGTGAGATCACATGCTTGAAAGAACGTCTTTTCCGGCAATGCGGTCGCTTCTATCAAGGGTCAAAGATGACGCTGTAGCGATGGAGGACGCCGGACAGTATAACTTGCAACAAGCCTACATCTAAATACGCCTCTATATCAGGAAAACAGCCATGGCGATCTATGAACAGAATAGCCTGCTGCCGCTTGAGATGAGGGACGTTCCCACTCATAAGTCCATCTTCAAAACCAAGCATCACTTGGAAGAGGATATGGGGTTACTTCCCACAAAGGCTCTAAAACATGCGGCCAAAATGCGAAAAGAGCTGTTCTAGGATATTTTCCTGCATAGTGCACGCGAACGAGAGCGAACATGACCGAAGATTGACGCAACACAAGGGTCGTTTCTCAAATGCCGACGATGCGTCTGATACATGGACAGCAGAACTTTTCGATGGTCAATGCGTACCATGACGTCATATTCAGTCCAAACCATCCCAATCGGCTTAATTCGACCAGATTTAGGCTGCATATAAATACCGCGCTTGCGCACTGAACATTGATTGTCAAAAGTCAAAATTGATGCAGTTTTTAACATTTGATTTTCACCTTTGCGAGAAGTAGAGCGAAAAATGAAAATTGCCTGTCAAATTTCAATTTTTAGTTTTGAGATACCGAAAATGAAAATTTAAAACTGATTGTAAAAATTTAAGTCTTGATTTTGAGATACCGAAAGCGAAAAACAAAAATTGAAAATTGACGGTCAGAAGTCGATGTTTTATTACTTCAGACGAATGTTCTTTACGAGATAACGCCGATGGCCTTACTTACCTTTGCTTCGATGGAGGCCTTTCCACTAAGGAGGCCTTTCTTTGTTAGCGCTTCCGTCAGTTCGGTAATATCAACCGTTCCATCTTTGTTATCGTCCAAAGATTCAAAAAGCTCTTTGTACGATTTTTCCACCTCTAGAGGTAGGGCCATTTTGGTATTGGCAATGTTATTTTTAAGCCCGTCGTTTTAACCGAACATCAGCCTTGCGTAACGTCCGTCGAAGTATACGCCTGGTCTTGCTTTATATGACAGCTCGTACTGGAGTCGAATGTTAACCATACGATTTAGCGCGAGGAACCACAGAGAAAAATAACATAATGTGAATAACAGGTTTAGGTTTCCTAACCCTGTCGATCGCCCCAGACACCTATATTTAACCATGCAAGACGTCTTGAAAGGCATCTCTATATCCATCGAGGTAAACAATCCTAAAAACGGAAGGATATATTTGGCGTCGAACAGGAGATTTCCAGTAAATTTGGACGCAGAATTTTCAGAAGTGGGATTTCTTATGGTATTTACATGAAGGACACTGTCGAACCATGCGTGAAATGTATCAACGAGGAAAGTACGCTAACAGAAAACGGTTTAACGATTTATAAGACCACAGTACAGTTTGATAATGTAATCCAATGTCGGCTGAAACTGTGAGATGACCGCTTACGATTTGAAATACGTACTTTTCTTGTCGGAAGTTTTTACTGAAATTTATGATGTCCAAATGCGGTGTCATTGCCAGCTCCAAGTGAAAAGACTTGGAATTGAAATGATGAAACAAAAATACCACGGAAAAAATTTAAATTTAACTTTATCTGGCCTGGGCTTTTTGGGACCTGTCCTGGCATTTTTCGGTCAGATTTTCCGAATTTTGCAATTTCTTCGCAGAAACTGCATGATAAATTAGTAAATATTAATATGATGTGAAATAAAATAGCTTTTGCCCACTTTCCATCGCGGAAAAGCAAAATTTTTGAAGAAATATGACAAAACATCACTTTTCTGGTGCTCCACGTGGCCGCCATCTTGAATTTACCCATGATCCTCTGCTCGGGGGGATTATGCAGATAGGCTCAAAATGACCCCAATATGCAAACTATAAAGTCACGGAGTTTCAGCTCTCCATTTTTTGTCGTTCCGGAGATAGCGCAGAAAGTTGGGGGGGCATTTGCCCACAGGTAAGGTAGGGTTAAGAAATATTTTGTCCATGATGTCTTTGATTATGTCCCGATAGCCCCAGATGGAAATTGTGTTATGTTATACGGAAATGGAACTAAAGCTAACACTGGCAAAGTGATATAGTTCAACACATGTTATTTGAGCGCAGTGCTAAAAGGAACAGACCATACAGCTCAAGGCCAGATCGAACATCTTCTGACTTTTGCCCTATCTGCGTGATGTTGATCTTTCCCAAGTGCAAAACAGATTAGCTTGTTCGGACGTTAGAAATTAACGGGGCCCACTTGAAAATATGAAAATAACCCAGGATTATATTCTGGAAACTCGATCTATTATTCGCTTCCATTGTCATTCCGGATGTCTATACCTCTACCACATATTTTCAGGTCATAGTACCAAGTTATATTTTCCATTCTTGATCTTATGAGAATAAATTTGAATAGCCAATTACCTAATCACGTGGATATAACTAGTTTTTAGTTCTAAACTTGGGACACAGAAAAAAGGAGAAAAGTGGGAATTACAAGCGTCTGGTCCGTCATTCATAATTCAGCCGTCGTCCTTTATTAAAGAATATCCGCGTCCATAATTCAAAGACCTATTCCATATTCCATATAACAGTGTTATCACCAAATTCAAAAGGACAATCATAGCATACATAATCATAGGCTAGTTTCCTGCCAGAGAGAAGCGGTCAACAGTTTTCAATGATGCCGACAAGACATCATGATGTTTTAAAAATATATAAAATCCGTATCGCTGATCAGTATTCTTAATCCATAATAATCGTTGTAAAGTCGTCATCTATAGAGAAGGATGTATCTCACTCACGCTTTGATTGTGACTGTTCATATGAACACCATGAGGATCTTGAACTACAAGGGTTCATTCGGCCCCTAGCCCCGGGTTAAGCGGAATTAGACACAAGTTACGAAACGTAACGCCATAGATCTTGCACGTTACGCTCGTATTTTGCTATCAGCATGCGATATGTATCGCCAAATTTGAGAAACTTTGAGTGAAGGCGTTTGTTTGAATAGCCCTGTTTTATAAGTTTCTGCAACAATGTTTTGTGACGTTGATTAAAATCGTCACATTTAACACAGGATCTAGCAAATGCTACTAGGCGAGATATGTATACGCCATATGCAGGTCCCACTGGAACATTACTATCCAGAAAGGGATAGTTTACGATGTCGAAATTGTAATCATCTCTTTTGTCATAAAGTCGACGAGAGAGAATGCCCGCTTCATTTTTATAGAGATATAGATCTGAATATGATGTTCCTGTAGGGCTATCTGTAGTTTCCTTCAAACCCAGTGAAGGTGGATATATATCCTTCACTGCGTCATTTATATAGCGATTATCCACAGCGAGAAGATCGTCTATATAGCGTTTCGTGAATGAGAAGGAACGGGTTTTGACTGGATCGGTTTTTGAAAGCGCCTGCATATAGTCATATTCATAAGAGGACAGATACAGGTCAGCCAACAGGGGTGCACAATTAGTACCCATTGGAATACCTATATGCTGCTGATATATTGTTGCCAAATTTCACATAGATATTTTTAATGAGAAATTCAAGCAACTCTATAAACAAAGAAACATCTCTTGAATGATATCTCTTGTATGTAGTAGAGTTAAAGAATGCTTTATGGCTTCCGACATTAATATATCTACGATCAGTTTTCTTGAACACAGATACTATAGACGGTCAATAAGGTCCTGATGAAGGATTGTAGTATAGAGAGTCGAGAAACCCCATGTGGATACATGTCTGTACGGCATGTGACCTTTAGCATCAAGTTCTTCCGTAAGACACTTTGAGTTTTTCAATATCCACATACATTCAACGTCAGAGTTCTTAGAAATAGTGGCGCAATACCTTTCCCAAAATGGCTCTCGTCAATAGGGTTGGAAGAAGCTTGGTGGTGCAGCTTCTAGAACCAGCTATGAATCTAGCTTTGTATGGTGACTTATGCATTTTGGGAGTCCAGTATACTTTAGGTATGTCATATGCATGCCTGTGTTTTCCCATGTGAATCGTAAGTCGGGTACACCCCATTTTGAGAGCGTGGCCCGGTGCGATTTTCAAATAATAGAGGACATGCCGAAATGGTGAGGAGAATCAATGAATTACAGCTGAATATATACTCATGAAAGCTCTTTTAGGTAGTGCAAAGACAGCTGCCGTTGTTTGCTGTTCTATCAGTCCACTTCAGGCAATATCAGCCAATGGTGCAAGTGCACATTATTAAGTGCCTGTCTGTTCACTGACCAGGGACTTCAGACGTCGTCAATTTTTCCAACCTCTTGCATATCGCTCCAATTCAGATGACCAGCTACTGGGTTGTATAATTTCACTTTCTCCTATAAGATGTTACCTCAAGTTTGAAACACTGAACAATAATGTTACAAGAACAACGATATCTTGTAAAATACCGCGCTTGCACATTGAACATTGACATGTTAAAAGATCGAAAACGAAGATCGACAATTGAAAATTGACTATCAAATTTCAATTTTCGATTTTGAGAAGCCAAAATTAAAAATTGAACTGTGCAAGATTACACTGACCATAATTAGTCTTTTGAGAAATTGTTCCTATATTACAAATCGCTAGGGTCGCTGGCATCAATTCATATGTGTTGTCCTTTCCGAGTCAAATTTTAGTTTGATTATGAAATCATATGGACTTTGACAAAATATAATCCTTCTATATCCTCATGATGACTTCAGAGGAATGGTCTTCACGATATGACGCCGATGGCCTTACTTACATTTGCTTCGATGGAGGCCTTTCCACTAAGGAGGCCTTTCTTTGTTAGCGCTTCCGTCAGTTCGGTAATATCAACCGTTCCATCTTTGTTGTCGTCCAAAGATTCAAAAAGGTCTTTGTATGATTTTTCCACTTCTGGAGGTAGGGCCATTTTGATAATGACAATGCTATTATAGTACCCGTACTAAATTTTCCAGTTTTAACCGATCATCGACCTGGCGTAGCATCCCACGAAGTATACGATTGGTCTTTGCTTAATATGACAGCCCGTACTGGTAACATACACTATTGATGGAAACCTGACCTTTTCGTACTGTAGTCTGAAACTACATACTGATGTTGTCGATTGCCACTCCTCCCACTTGGTTCATACTTCATGGAACTATCATGAGACAATGCATACAATAGCCAAGTCTGGGGACTACAATGTGTCTAGACCTGTATCTTTTCACCGACACAAAGACCCAGACAATAGCTCCTAAATGAAGTATCGACCTCCCACTTCACGTGAAATGTACCAAACCACACTACAACCCAAATAATTTTTGAGAACGCCAACTCTCTTCTGAGACGAGCAGTTTCGTCCCTCTGAGCTGGTCACGTGGGTATCGTCTTTCGATTGTGTCCTGCACAGAACACACGGTCGCAACTGTCACAATTTTTTCAGGAATAAATCGAGACTTACTAAGTAAGCGGAACACAATAAAAGTTAGCTATGATATTATCCAATAATAACACAACTGAACATTTAATGCGGGATATTCTCACCACGAACATCGACCTTTGGGGGAAGTGACGTCATTTACTGTATTTTAACCTACTGGAGTCGAATATTACCCATAGGAACAGCATGCTTGTGATTTAGCTCGAGGATCCTCAGAGAAAAATAACATGAAGTTTCTTAACCATGTCTCTTCCTCGAGGTTAGCCATCCTCAAAACAGAAGGATATATTTAGCGTCGATCAGAAGGTTTGTCGTATTTAGTCTGATTTTATATTTTTGACTTTTGGTGTCAGAAGTGGGATTTGACTTATGGTATTTACCTGAAGTAAACCGCCATTTTTGAGTCGTGTGCTGTCATACTTCTTCAAAATTACAGATCTACACTACCTCTTTGGTGATTTGGAAGTTATTCATATCTGTTTCATTAGTAAGCCCAGATAATATATGTTTCAGAAGTGATATGAAACGCCTGTAATTTATCAGATTTCTCGAGTCTGTTTTCCGCCGGATGAAGACCGAACAGTATACGGAAAAGTATCGGATATCGCTTTGCGATAATGGAGATACACGATTCGCAAGCCATCTTAAGGATGACGAAGTGAACGCAAATGGTCCAAGATCAACCCAAGACCAAAGGTCAACGGTTAAGCACCCACAGTACGGGGTTCACATTTTCCATCTCAAAATACGTCGATTCCTCCACCAAAATACGATCAAATTTACACTGTATTTACTACTCCTATAAGATGGCACATCAAGTCTGAAACATTGGCCAATGCTCTGACAACATCAACGATATCGTGTAAAATACAGCCGTCGTGAAGATAAAGGAATACCGCGCTTGTTCACTGAACACCGATGTGTCAGAAATCAACATAAAAAACGGAGAAGTTGATATAATTTTCAGTATTTGATTTTCATTTTTGTGTGAAGTAAAAGGAAAAATGAAAATTGAAAACTGACTGTCAAGTTTCATTTTTTTTTTTTTTGATAAACCAGAAGCGAAAATTGAACTGTGCATGGTTACACAGACCAGAAATAATCTGTAGATAACTTGTTCCTCGAGTACAAATCGCTAGAGTCGCTGGCATAAACAATATTTCATCTGCGCTGTCCTTTCCGAATCAGATTTTATCATGAATATTAAAATTGAAATCATATGGACTACGGTATGCCAGAATATAGTCCTTCTATATCCTCATGATGACTTCTGACGAATGGTCTTCACGATATGACGTCGGTGGCCTTACTTACCTTTGCTTCGATGGAGGCCTTTCCACTTATGAGTCCTTTCTTTATTAGCGCTTCCGTTAGCTCGGTAATATCAACCGTGCCATCTTTGTTCTCATCCAAAGATTCAAAAAGATCTTTGTATGATTTTTCTACTTCTGGATCTAGGGCCATTTTGATAATGGCAATACTACTATAGTGCCCGTCGTAAACGTCCCAGTTTTAACCGAACATCAGCCTTGCGTAACATCTAACGATGAATACGCTTGGTCTGTGCTTTACATGACAGCTCGTACTAGAGTCGTATGTTACGACGCATGCTTTTGATTTAGCACGAGGAACCCCGGAGGAAAATAACATAATGCGAATAACCGAGCTTAGGTTTCATACCCATGTCGCTCGCTTGAGACACCTATATTTAACCATGCAAGACATCTTGACAAGCATATCTTTCTTGGGGTTAGCCATACTCAAAGCAGAAGGATATATTCAGCGTCAAACAGGGAATTTATATTTGGACGTATGATTTTCTGATTTTTGACTTTTGGTGTCAGAAGTGATCTTTGGCTTATGGTATTTTCATGAGCAGTCCTGTCGAACCATGAGTGAAATGCACCAACGAGGAAGGTAGCAGAAATCGTTCAACGATTTACAAGACCACAGTACAGTTGTATAATGTAATCCAATGTCAGCTGAAATTGCGAGTTGACCGCTTTTGTATATGAAATAAGTAATTTTCTTAACGATGGTTTTTTTTACTGATATCGCGGTGTCAAGAAAGTTACCAAGAAATAATTTACAACTTAACCAATATTTTGTCCATGATGTTTGTGATGACGTTCCAATAGCTCAGAGTGAAAATTTTGTTATGTGCGCATGGAATTGGAACTAAAAGCTACCACTGGCAAAGTTATACAGTTCAACAGATGTTATTTGAGCGCAGGAACAGACAATGCAGGTCAAGGCCAGGTCGATTCATCTTCTAACTTGTACCTTATCTGTGTGCTGTTTATCTTTCCCAAGTACAGAACAGATTAGCTTGTTTGGACGTTAGAAATTAACGAGGCCCGCTTGAAGATATGAAAATAACCCAGGGTTACCGGTATATTCTGAAAACTCGATCCGTGTTTCGTTTCCCTTGTCATTTTGGGTGTCTACCACATATTTTTAGATCAATGGGACCCCGAGATAACTATATCGGCCCCGGAGATAATTGTCCAACGGGAAAACAGAATTACCTCGGACCCCGAGATAATCGACAAATGAAGACGCAGAATTATCTCGGACCCCGAGATAATCGTCCAATCGTCCAATAAGAATGCAGGATTATCTCGGACCCCGAGATAATCGTCCAGTGAGAAGTCAGAATTATCTTGGTCCCCAAGATAATCGTCCAATGAAAATGCAGAATTATCTCGAACACCGACATAATTAACAAATGAATTCTCTGTATAATCCTGTCAATATGTCCAGATATATTTTCGTTAAAGCATGAAATTTGGCACAAAGGTAGATGAAACATTTTGGATATAGAGCCACCGCGAGCTGCCCCATGGAAAGCCATGACCGCCATTTTCCATTTTGCCAGTTACCCACACCTAGATTTTTATTATTTATCAACATTACTACCGTACACTTATTTCTTTTTAAGCACAATAATTGCACAATGCTACAGTATAAAACGCAGTACTATTTAATCAATTAAGGACAGAAAATAATAATTCTGATAACGATAATAAGCAAATTAGGCACAAATAATCAACCAAATATCATGAATTTTTCAAGAGATTTTGTCTTTTCTCATAAAGAACCAAAGTTGACACGAGATTCGACATGGCGTTGAAAGAGCAATGTGACATGGATTGATTTGGTACTAGGTCAATGTAGGGCGTAACATCCACTTTACAAGATGGCGGAGATGAGGCTTTGTGGCTGTTTGTTTATGTTGCTCTGAGTATTATCGTCACTCTTATTGATGAGATAACTAAACATTTCCACAGCTTGATAGTAAGGCTTACCTCTCCCAGCAATTACCAAAAAATTCACTGTGGTTGCTCAGCTGACGTCGTCATGTCGGTATGTGATACTCGATGTACGGACATTTTCCCCATGGACATTTCCTCCAGTGGACATTTCCCCGACCGTATATTTTTAGGTTATTTTGAACATAGTTATTAAATAATTTGGCAATAACACAATGTTTTTAAATATTTTTATTTTTCATTTTCTATATATAAAGAGATAAGGATTTAAAAGATGTATACATGGTAAATAGCATAACATCAGCTGTTCGTAGGTCGGTGTCACGGCTATAGCACAATTGATAGAATCTTAGCACAACTGATAGGATTGTCTATTTCCAGCGGATGCAGTGACCTGCGGCTCTAAGTTTCTGAACCAGTGTCTTACATGTCTTAGTTCCATCTCTATTTTCTCTCAACCACGGTTCGCTATGATGGAACTTTATTAAATGAGGTCATGTGAATTAGTTTCTTGAAAAGATACGCGGAGAATTATACGACACACATTATTTGACATGAATACTGCTCTGGATATGCAATTCCGAAGTATTAAATAACAGGAGGTTGCGCTGATATTGCTTCTAGCGTGTTCAAGGGGATTCACTTAAAAATTATCGGGACATATTCAGTAAAACGTTGTGGTAATTCAGGTATCTATTTTAGAAGTGAAAATCCCGAAAACTTTTTGTGTTCCATTTATATTCACTTCTACGGTCATTCAAACCTCGTTAAGCATGTATATTTGTAGGTCGTCATAGGCGCCTTTTTGGATGTACCCATGACGTGTTGAATCAAACAAGCTGTATAACCCTAATATGATAACCTGAGAAGAGAGAGTATCCGCTCTGATCTTTCCGAGTTTCCAGTGAATATCCATAGATGGAGACAGATTGGATTGGCAGTTAGATAAGCACTAAATCAGGCTCAGTTCATTTGAAATTTCAATAATGCACGGCTTTGTCTCCAATGACAATATCTCATTCGTGGCGCACGGAATCAGCTGGTGCCCATGTCGATTTGAATACAGTAGACTCTTAACCATCTGAACCCGATATTAATTACTATGCAAATAAGTCAGTTTCATTGTAGTGATGGTCCACATGTGGTGTCAACTTCGTGATTTCAATTTTGGGTTTGGGTGAATAGTTTATACACTAGTTTTTAAAAACTTATGTTGTTTTTAACACAATTTGGTGCTACGATCGAAACAACACCACTTCGTGTTGAAATCAACATATCAACACAAAATCGTACAATTTTCAACACCGATTTGTGTAGATTTTAACACAAATTGTGTTATCTTCAACACCATTCTGGTGCCAAAATGGCTTAAACATAATTTTTTTTCGTAGTGTAGGACCCAAAATTAAATCCAGCAATATGGCCGTTTAATATCTTGACTTCCAGGATTTGCCAGCTACGTACAACTTCAAAATTTCTCTTCTAAGACTTTTGCCAAAAAACTTAGTATGTTTCGCATATAGAATAAGCTATGCAATTTCTTTTCAGGGTCGATGTGTAAATATTGAGCAAAACATTTATAAATGTACTATTTTATATCAGGATATATCTTGGTTTATTAGTAGTGAAGTATTTGGTTTTGTATTGTCACATACTCCAGAGATGTCTAACTTTATGAACGTATCGTACGTACGTTTGCACCTTGCATGTTTTGCGAATTTACATCGAGTTTTTCATTACGCGTGTTCACATCAGAAGTCTAGTTTACCTTTTCTGTATTAATTCTATCTGATCAGGCGTTTCTATTTCCTAGATTCTAAGATATATTCACATGATGTGGGCATATGGTATCAGGTCACTTCGTCCACAAACCAACTCGTCCCCAACCAACTCGTCCCCAACTTCAGTCAAGTCGTCCCCAACTTTGAGTCAACTCGTCCCCAACCTGGAGTCAACTCGCCCCCAAATAAAAATCAAATTTTACTGACAAATTTAACATTTCTTTATGAACTTTACATACATGCTATGTCCTATTATTGAATACTGGTTGAAATTATAGCTCAAGGGTCGCTTCCCATACGGATTTCGCGGTCCAGCAACTCAAATTATTTAAAATTCACGGTATATCTCTTGGTTAAGATCTTTACAGGCGCTACAATTTAGTTTATTACTTGCAATTTATTTTTGCTTTTTCTTCACTGAATCTCTTTCTGTTATACTTCTGGTCTGGTCTGGTTGACTTAATATTATAATCCACCAACTCATCAACACCATCAAAGGTAAGCTTCAATAGGCAGCATAACGGATTAAGTTGATTGACTGTCCATTGTTTTACTGAGTAGTCACTGACACTTCGTTGAACAATCGAGGAGTAAACTAACAGTTGGAGTTAAGGAGCAAGTTGCCTTTGGGTTTTGAAATATTAGGGTATAAAATCTAGAGTTTCCAAAGTAATGTCATTTATGTTTTATATGTTTTATTTTAATATCTAGCGCCGCAGAAGATCTTAAATTATCGAAGAAATGTACCGTGAAATTTAAATAAAAATTGAGTTGATGGGCCGCGAAATCCGTATGGGAAGCGGCCGTTAAACTACAATTTCAATCAAGTAATGTCATTCTGAACTAACACAAGACACACTACGCAATTTCAAGTTGTGGGAGGAGTACAGGGAGGGATCCTGGACTGCATCACAGCTTCGTCAAGGCGTTGGTGAATTGAACGGCCCAACCAGCTAGCGAATTCACACTGACTACTGACATTTTCTTCTTTGCGAACTCTATATTTTTGCAAACATGTAATTAATACGAACGCGTGGGAAAGGGGCTAGCTAATTATAAACATATACGGACCATATACACGTGTATCCCAGTTGTGTTCTTTATAAGTGCTATTTTTCTGTACATTTTTATCAACAGACATTGCCATCGAAATAAAACATATATCCAATATAATTTTACCTTAGTGTCATTTTCTGAACATGGGAATATTTGACCATATTCGCTGATAAAATTTGATTTTTATTTGCGGACGAGTTGACTCAAGGTTGGGGACGAGTTGACTCAAAGTTGGGGACGACTTGACTGAAGTTGGGGACGAGTTGGTTGGGGACGAGTTGGTTTGTGGACGAAGTGACCTGTATTCAGGCATATATCCGTCCCTTCAAGAAAAATGAACTTATATATGCAGGAAAGTATATTATGTATTCAAAATATTATCTATTATCATATATAGTAACATTATACTGCAGGCATAGACGTCTCTGATGAGAAACGACTACCGACTACGTATGGAGCTTACTACTGCATAATTATAGTACTTATGTAGATCGGAAATATCGATGTTATGAGCATAATCTGATATTAGCAGGTAGAGTTGGCTAAGATGAGATGCTTGGGTTTATGGAAAGTTTCAAGTTTTATTTCCAAATCAAGCTTAAAAACTTGGTTGGCTAATAAGATTTTGAAAAAAAAAGTTTTCTGTGGTCGTCATTTCAAAACCGAGATGGCCGGAATACAGACATCTATAGCGGGGCCATGTTAACCTCGAAGTTTGCGAGTGACCCTTGGAATAGATATTAAGATATCAACTAAATGAGGCTCAGATGACAGCCATCTTGGAAATCCAAGATGGCCGATATGACGGCATAGCTATTGTTGAATAACCATCGTGTTAGATCCCTAAAATATCATTGTATCGATCGAGGAGACTAATACGTAAATTGTGGTTATTGAATTATTTACTGGAATGGGCTTCAAATGGCGGCCATCTTGAAATCCGAGATGGCCGTCGCGTCCATATGACTTGTCTAACATTGATATGTCACTTTTCATCAATATTCTGACAAATGACGACAAAAATTTTTGCCAAACAGTGGAGGATTGCAGATGCTAATATTTTGTAAAATGGCCGCTATGACCTACATAGAAAAAGTTCTCGGTGGCTCCATATCTAGAAATGCTCCCCAGGTCATGGTGTACGCCAAATTTCAAGCTTTTATGAAAAAGTGCTTATTTTTTCACATATTGACTAGACTAATAGTGTGTGACATTTTCTTTTCCAGTTGAAGAGAATAGCTATCTAATAACGCCATGCATATTAAGATAAATTCTACACAAGAAATCGACTCGGAGTTGATTCAAGGAATGCAATTGAATATATATATAAAAATAAAAATCCTTTGATTATAGACACGGGGTGGGGGGGGGGGGGGAATTGACGCTTATTAATGTTCAATTGTTGAGTGCATTGATAGGATATTAATTTATTAAGGCCTTTGTTATGGCATCCATTCATGCATCATCACCGTGACAAGTCTCTTTTTTTAATCATTTTAGCAGTTATACTAGAATATATCTGAACAAAATTTCTCGTCTCTCTCAAAGTTATATAACATGGCAAGACAATTCTAAAATAAAAAAATTGCAAAAAAATCCAAACACCAAAGATATGATGGATACACTGTAAAGTTAGGTGTTAACTTCTTAAACGCGTAAAATGTACACTTATTGAACGCGTAATTGTGTACAAATTGTTAACTTCCATGTTCAATTTTGAACTTTAGCATTCGAACCTAGCATCATCAGTCCACTTCAGACAATATCAACCAATCGTTCAGTTGAATCTTATTGAAAGAACAAAGAAGAGCCTCTCTGTTCACCGACCCATGACTTCAGCTGATTAGCTAATGGGTTGTAGAATTTCACTTTCCCCTATCTCTTAACCCATGAGACTATTTTGAACTTGTGATAGCTGGCATAATTTTATACATATGTATTATAGTTTCCCAGTGTTCAAAGAAAGATTGCATAGTTTTATGTACTATAGTTTCCCATGATTCAAAGAAAGTGTCATTATGATCGAATAGTGGGAAAATATAGTACATATGTGTAAAATTATGCCAGCTATCACCAGTTCAAAATAGCCTCCAGGTCAGACTCTGTGTGGCCTTTGGTGATTCTACTGAAGAATCAATTCTATAACACTTGTGTCAATAACATCGAGCTAACCGTCCATTTATTACACGTTTTAGCACGGTTATGTGAAATCAACACGCGTGTAGTGCAGGTGTTCATTGGGAGATTCCATTTCACATGTCGGGCGAGGAAAGGGACATCTACAAGTAGGCCTAACAATCGAATAAAACAAATAAATTACAACATGAAATCTCTTTCTCGAGTTTAACTGTTGTTTCCATCGTGAAATTGATTAACAGAGCGACACAAATAGACAAATATCCACGTAATTTCCACACAGCTGACTCAGCTGACAGTATCACTTCCCATTTGAGAGACCACATAAACTCGTTCACTGATATTGGCACGATGCCTTTCATTATAATCTTTGTTGATAAGCAATTTGAGAACTGCAATAGAATAGAAATAATGTTTTCATAGGCGTGCTAGTAGTAGGGTCTAAGCATTTCGAGTCCTTTTTTCCAGGGAGGTAACTCTTGGTCCCCTTTTTCCGCCAGGGGTCGCCACCAGTCCCGTATGACGTCACTTCCGGTCTGGGTGAATGGAGCGTGACCTTGCCGTATGACGTCACTTCCGGTCTGGGTGAATGGCACGTGACCTGTGAACATGATAGGATATGTACTGACCTGTCTGTGGGGACTCAATGTCGTTCATCTCCGTGTCTTTTCGGTGAGTGGAGCATGTACTGGGGTTTTTCCCACAATGTCGTTCACCTCCGTGTTTCTTCGGTCAGGTCCGTGTCTTTTCGGTGGGGTCCGTGGGAACATGATAGGAGATTGCAACATTGTTGTACGTTCGCTACAATGCTGCGAAGATGTCACGGAGATCACCGAAGAGACACGGAGATCCCCGAAGGGGGCGAGAGGGGTCCCTAGTGTACCGATGGGGTCGTATGAGGTATCAATGTGAAGCATTCGTGAAGGGGCATCTGATGGGGTGGGTGTGGGGTTGAAATATCGTCATTCTGCGCATGCGCGGTAGACCAAGGGTATGGAAATAGACGTTTTGGGGTCTAGGGGAGCCCCTACTGGTCCGATGGAGTCCAGTGATGTATCAATGTGAAGCCTATGTGAGGGGGCATCCGATGGGCTGGGTGTGGGGTGTGGAATATGGTTATTCTGCGCATGCGCGGTAGACCAAGGGTATGGAAATAGCCGTTTTGGGATCTAGGGGAGCCACTAATGGACCGATGGGGTCGAGTGAGGTATCCATGTGAAGCCTATGTGAGGGGGCATCCGATGGGCTGGGTGTGGGATTGGAATATGGTCATTCTGCGCATGCGCGGTAGACCAAGTGTATGGAAATAGATGTTTTGGGGTCTAGGTGGGTCCCTAATGGACCGATGGGGTCGAGTGAGGTATCAATGTGAAGCCTATGTGAGGGGCATCCCACTGGGTGGATGTGGGGTCGGAATATCGTCATTCTGCGCATGCGCAATAGAGAAAGGGTATGAAAATAGACGTTTTGGGATGTAGGTGAGCCCCTAATGAGCCGA
Source organism: Hanleya hanleyi (assembly GCA_036873755.1). NCBI lineage: Eukaryota > Metazoa > Mollusca > Polyplacophora > Lepidopleurida > Hanleyidae > Hanleya > Hanleya hanleyi. The sequence continues at coordinate 6,506 of JAVTVY010008129.1, read as the reverse complement.
TGGAGTTGAGTGAGGTATCAATGGGAAGCCTATGTGAGGGGGCATCCGATTGGACTAGGGTCTCGGCCGTTGTCCACATTCTGCGCATGCGCAGACAGGGAATTCTGGGAAAAGGGTGTGGAAATAGACGTTTTAGGGTTTAGGTGAGCCCCTAATGATCCTATGGTGTCGTATGGGGTCTTATTTTGAAGCTGTCGTGAGGGAGCATCCGCCTGGGCTAGTGTGTCGTTTGTTGTCAATAGTCTGCGCATGCGCAGTCTGGCCGTAGTATAGAAATAGACGTGTTGGGGTTTAGGTGGGCCCCTATTGGGCCGATGGGATCGAGTGAGGTATCCATGTGAAGCAGTCGTGAGGGAGTATCCGACGGGGTGGGTGTGACGTGGAACTGACGTCATTCTGCGCATGCGCAGTAGAGAAAGTATATGGAAATAGACATCTTGGCGCCGACAGGGGTCACTATGGGTCCGATGGAGTCGTATGAGGTCTTATGTTGAAGGTCTTGTGAAGCAGCATCCGATTGGACTCCGGGTTCGTCCGTGTTCAAGGGTTTGCGCATGCGCAGTCTGGTCGTAGTATAGAAAGTAGGCATGTTGGGGGATGCGTGGGTGTGTGTGTGTGTGACCCACCACTAGGGGTCCATGGTTGGGGTTGGGTGGTGGTGTGGGTTCTGCGCACAGACGTCACTTTCGGGTTTCACTAAAACTACCTTCGAACACAGAAGAGTTCCAATGTTCCCCTTAGACGTAGGGGTCCGGATGTTCAGCCTCCGGGGTTTTTTCCGGCCCGGCCCCGCTCCGCCCCGCCCCGGCCGCAGCGCGCGCGGGTTACTCCGGCCGCAGCGCGCGCGCGCGCCTTATCCGGCCGCACGCCTGCGCGGGTGAAGTTCGGATTATCCTAGGCCACTGATGGGCTACTTTCTCCACGGTGTTCGAAGCCAGTTTCACCGAATCCCCACATGTCTGTTATAGCTTTCATGCATTATGCTCATAAAGAAAACACACAAGACAGGGGTTTTTTGGGTGAGATCTCATTCTTTTATTCAGTGAACAACAACAACGTGAGCACAACCACGTGAAAACTGAAGCCCAGAACAGAGGGCTTGTACATTGAAAGAACTGAAGCCCAGAACAGGGGGCTTGTAAACTTAAGCCCAGAACAAGGGGGCTTGTACATTGAAAGAACTTAAGCCTAGAACGGAGCTTGTACATTGAAATGATCGGTGGCCCAGTCATATACGAGTACATCGCGGTCCTCGGCCTTGGGGTACTCGTCAAACATCTGTACGATGGTAGATAAGGGTCTTCCCCGGCATCGATGGTACAGGTAAACAAGCAATATTGTCCGCACACGCTACTGGCCAGGCTTTGCAACGTTTGACTGTTCCAACACCACGTCTCTGTGCCTTGATCCATGAAGTCTGTTAAATCGGGATGGAGGGGTGGCAGGCCGTACGGGTCAAAGTATTCGCCCTGCTGTTCTGTCAAGTACACGCCCACCCAATGTTCACCGGGCCGATCCATCGGGTCCGTGTTGAGAACGTAAGCAGCAGGATACATACGGTTTAATGGGAAAACATCTCGGGCGAACACCCCTTGAAAGACCATATGTGTCTCTGGGTCATTCTCCAGCACGGTGGTTATCTGGTCTGTATCCATGTTAGGTGGAGAAGTCACACAGGACGTTGCGCGCTTTGTCCACTTGAATGATGTTGTCAAACTCGGCGTAGCAGATTACATTGACCGTGCTCCGGAGGGCTTGTGCAAAGTGGATTTCCAACCGTAAATTGCCTTGCTTGGCGAGGGCCAGCTGATGGTCGTTCTCTAAGGTGGGGGTCAGATCGAAACAGAACAACGTGTATCCGTTCGCGTAGTCCTCCCGACTGATCATATTCCCTTCGTCCTGGTTGATTTGACTGGTGGCTGTAAACAGGCTCTGATAGGCTCGAATGAAATTCGCGCGCCCAAAGTTCGGTGTTAAGGCCGTGGCTGGGACCTGTTGTCCATCCACATGCAGGGCCACAAAATTGATGCCGAAATGTTTAAAGTCAAACGGGTTCTCTGGGTAGGCTCTGCTGAAACTGGTATTTTCCACACAGGCCAGGATCAATCGCTTGGGTAGTTCCCCCAGGAACAGATTTTCTTTGTTGGCGCTCATATTTCCAGCAGACACAGAGAACACTTTGGTTTGCACACGTCGGATAGGGTACTGGGCTGGTTTTATTTCCAAGGCTTTGAGGTGTCCCAATTGAACGGCTGGATTCGGTTTCACTTTTCGAACATACAGGACTGCGTCTTGGATGACAATCTTATAGTCAGCTACATGCCCGTCTACGTTAGTGGCCATCAAGGCGAAGGTCGGAGGCGCCCGTATCAGTCGGATTTTGATGGGGATCTTGTTCAACAGGTACCGGTCTTGCATGAACATGTCTGCGTGCAGTCGATCCATGAGAGCCACCGCGACGCCGTTCGCGGTCAAAGCCTTCCGTTTGTTATATCCCACATTGTCGTTCTCTACGCCCATGTGCTGGGCTGTGTCCTGGTAGAATAAAGCGGCTGTCAGTTGAGATTTTTTAGCCTCTCGCCCATGCGACAACAGCGTCTCGATGTAGGCTCGATAGGGGTATGTGTTGGTCGAGTCACTGATGAGTTTGTCGCTGAGAAATATATCCACCTGTTGAAACATCGAGTGCAGTCAGAGATTCGTCGGGCCCACCGTTGCTTGGTCGGCGATTCTGGTGCCATCTCCATTGACGATCTTGGCTTTCACATACAAGTATGTGTGGGCTAAATCCACATAGGCCGTATCCGCATTACTGATGGTGAACTCGATGGGCCCTGTTGCGTTGATGCTGGACAGCGGGAGATGCTCCACCCATAATCCTTGTTCGGCACTGGTCTGTGTGGGCGGCACTGTCCACAAATCAAATTCACTGTTGGTGGAGGGGCAGGACTCGGCGTGGATCAAGGACATGTTTTAAGAAAAGATATCCCGGGTCTTCGATGTGCGTCGTCGCTGGGTCGGTCGTCGACTGGTGCGAGGTCTCGGTGGGGCAGCTCTTTTATTCCCTACGGTGCGTTGTGCTTTGGCCACCAAGACGCCTCCTGCTTCTTTGGCCCGCCGTTTCAAGGCTTCTTTGGGTGCCGTACCCCCCAAGACATCACCGGCGACTTGCAGTCCACTGCGTCCCGCTTGTTTGCCGATTGCTTTCACCCCACGCGTCACCAAGGGCAGGAACGTTTTGACGATGCTCCCGAGTATGTTCCCCAGTCCATGCCGACGTTGCATGCGTGCACCACTAAAAACCGGAAAGCCACCCCCGGCCTGTTGGGCACAATAATCCCTATAGCTGCGTGCATCGCACTTGTAAGGTACTTTCATTATGCAAAGTGGGGAGCACGTGCTTGTCGAAAATGAAGTGTCAGCACCACTTTCCCGCGTTCGAATGCCACCGGTCGTCCCGTGTCATCTCTTATATCCACCGTGATAGTGTTGATGTGGGTTTGTCGTACGGGTAGGTAGAGCATGTGGGTGAAACTGTGGGTGACTTGATCTCCATACAACTTTTTAATGGGCACCATCCGTAACAGAGGTGTGTTGATATCGCCCACGATGTGGTTGTCCACCACGTCCGAGTAGACGTAGAGTCCGTACATACCCGACTTCATATCCATCGGGATCTCGCCTTGGTGGGCGGTGGGACCAGCGAACGTCCGTAGATCGAAACCCAGCATTTGCTGTAGGATAGGACTCACTCGCGTTGGCGGAGACGATAAGCTGTGCCTTGTCCTTGTGTGCGTTGTAATCGAAGTCCACGTGATTCTTGAAGGGAAAGGATTTGATGGGTTTTGAAGTATTCGTGACCTCCCGTAGAGCCTTATAATGCAACAGTCTTGACTGCCCACCGATGAACTTCTTGGGAGTATCGTATTGGCCTTCGGGGAGGGTGAGTCGGGTGTCTTTTCCTTCGTAGGTCACCTCGTACCACACTTCATTGGCTCGCACGTTGTACCACGAGTAAGGGTATTGGATATCCACGAGGCCACATTCCCAGCGCCCAGGTAAATGCAACGGTTGCGGTAACTGGGTCACGTACTTGGCCACGGTGTTGTCAGGAAGCACATCCAGCGAACTGTTACTGGGTAGGGTGAGGTAAAACATGGCGACTGAGCTGTCCTGCTGCTGCTGTTGGTTTTAATAGGTGTTCCAGGCCTTGGGCGGTTGTGTCCGGCGTCGTGTTCGTCGCGTTGACTTGCTACGTGTCACGGCTCTGGAGATGTGGGGTGTCCTGATCAAGGATGGTTTTTAAAGGTCTGAAAAGAAGGTGCCCGTTGTGGTGGTGGTGTTTTGGGGGGTGACTCCGGTTCCCATTCGGATTCCCAAGAAGGTAGTGGGCCACTCGGCGATTGCTGGGTTCGCTGCATAAAGGCCCAGCGGTGGGTGTTTCCCACCAATTCCTGTGGTACATGCATGTCTTTCAAGCCTTGAGCGAAGACCTCCCATCCTCGAGGATCCGTGTGCGACCTGCGTTTACGCATCAGGTCATTCACTAAATCCGTCATGTGGGTGCCGGGAACCACCTGATTCTGTACCAGTAGTTCGCCTTTATCATTTCAAGTCATGTTAGGATTCTGTTTCATCCGTTGTAATACCAGACCAGCTTGTTTCTTGAACGATGCAGGTACACTCTTCAGCACTTCGTCTTCCACCCACTGTGGGGCTGTGGGTGCTACCCCTGGTAATGGCGGCTGTTGGAGCGGTGCTGAGGTCGGCGGTGTGTCACGTGGTGGTGGTGGTGGTGGTGGGGTAGAGAGGGTTTTGTATTGGTCCATGAATGTCATGTACCGTTGAAGCGTCTCATTGTACCGTTGTACTTTCTCACTGTCGCTTAACCCCGGTCTCTGTAAGATCTGTTGCATCTCTCCATCGAGGGTGTTTATGGTCTTCACCGTAGGTGGGACAGGGTAGGGCGATTGGAGGTTTGGAAGGAACCGTGGTTCGACGAGGACCATTTTTTTCGTGTGGTTCATTGTCGGCCGAAGAGTCCACCCAATACTGGACCCAACACGGAAGCGGCCAACGGTGCTAAGATGGCCCCGAGAAAGCCGCCTTTCTGTAACACCTTTTTTCTTTTGTGTTTGAGGGACCCGCTTGTGGACTAGGGTTCGGAGACCTGTCTTATGCTTGGCCAACTTGGTCTTCTGAGCCGGAGTCAGTGGTACGTTGCCTTTTAACAGGTTGTACCCGATCTCGCACAGACAGCGTCCAAGGTCAGGGTCCGCACTGCGTACAATGGTTCGGACCAACTCGGGTGGGGCCGTCTTCAATACACGGAGCGTCGGAGCGTGCTTCCGTACTCGCGCAGACATCATGTGCAACTAATGCTAAAACCCACAACTCTGCCCTTTTTATCTACTTCAGAGAACAGAGACAAAGTCAACCATGCTGTGGTATTCATTCTTTTTATTATCCCCATCATCAAACGCACACACCCCAGCTGGGGGCGCCACTGTGCGTGTGTTTACATTATTTTTGCATGTACACGTGGTGGGTCTCTCCGGGAAAGATGCCGGTCCGTAGTAGAAGGTGGTCGGGGGTGGCTTGCTTGAGGTCGAAGAGCATATACCCGTGCTGAGGGGTTGTCGCATCTTTAAAGGCTTCCAACGCAAACGGTGTGCGGCCGGGATACATCTGTCTCGCCAGGTGCAGCAGTTGAGTGGTATCTCTCAGGTTTTTGAAGACCACCAGGTAGTGGGCATTTAAGCTGATGTTCCGATGTTCTTTGTTTTACTGAACAGATTCTGCACAATGTAGATGATGCTGAGCCGTCGATGATGGCTGCCTTTGGTAAAGAGTTGGGTGACCCGCGCATCCGTCTTCGCCATGAGATCATCCAGAACCACCAAGGTGTCGGGTTCCAAATCGGCCAGGTTGGGTAGGCCTTCCACGAACGTGATGTGGGGCATTGCTGCATACGCTGCCTGCCATTCTCCGTAACACCACGCGACTCGGGCAATGGGTGGGGTGATCATGCTGTCGGCGTGTTGAAGGAGCTTCCTGACGAAGTGCGTTTTGCCGGAACCTGTCGGTCCTGCGATGAGACACGTGAAGGGATGCTGCCAACGGGGGTCCATGGTTGGAGGTGTATCCGCTGTCGTGGTAACCCGCTCTTGTAAATTTGGTACGAGTGAACTGGAGTGGTGGTGGGTACAACGTCGGTCGTCGTTGTCTGTTCACTGTGAGGGATGATGGTGGTGGGTACAACGTCGGTGGCCGTTGTCTGTTCACTGTGAGGGATGAAATCCGGTGGGTTTTCAGACGTAGTGGGTGTACTTGGTGTAGGTGTGGAGCTTGGTGTGGAGCTCGACGTGGCTTGTACACGGGGTGTGGTGGTGACTGGGCTCGATACGGGGTTGATCCCACACCTTCATTTCTACGGTTGCAGAGCCATGACGGAGATCCAGCCCTATGCGACAGCATGCCACCGTGGTTAATTCACTCACGGGTTA